>CM073773.1:113819720-113932445 GCA_037158775.1 Hetaerina titia | reverse complement strand
GCTAACTTTTTTCGTTTTTTGTCTAATAATGTGTCAATTAATGTCTCAGTGTAGCCGTTATTGATAGCTATTTGTTTGATGAGGGATATTTCTTTAGTGAGTTCTTCGTTAGACAGTGGTATGCTGAGTGCTCTGTGTAGCATGCTATGAAATGCTGCCAATTTTTGGTTTACTGCGTGTTTAGATGAGGCGTGTATGACTTGTTCTGTGCAGGTTGGCTTACGGAAGATGGTAAAGGCATGTTTTCCGTTTTCAATGGACACGGTAAGGTCGAGGAAACTAATTTTCTGATTTTCTTGCACTTCCAGTGTGAATATAATGTTGTCGTTTAGGGAATTGAGGAGGTGTAAGAAGTTATTAAGTTGTCTTGTGGTTCCCGTCCATAGGCACAGTATATCGTCTACGTATCGAAACCAGTATTCCACTTTGTTCAACAGGGGGTGTTTACAGTTAAACAGTTTCTTCTCTAGGTGATCTATAAATATTTCTGCAAGGAGTGGGGACAGAGGGGAACCCATAGCCAGACCATCCGGTTGTTCGTAGAAATTACCATTGAATAAAAAATAGTTCTGGTTGACACAAACTTTCATGAGTCACTTTCAAGTTAGCCATAAAACACACCAACTTGGACTAGTATATATATGTGTGAAAAAAGAATAATTTCTTTGTACGTTCCTGAAGATGCTACAGTGTAGCGAAACTAGTAGAAAATAAAATAAGTTATTTTATGTGGAAGCTGCAAAGTTAATTCTAAACTCCTGTTCGAAGTTGTTTGGGGCGGAGGGGGATGAAATTATATGCATAAAGGGGGCAATTAATGTCTAATATTAATACCTGGGCGATTCCAGGAATCCAAGAGCCAGATGAAAGCTAGCTCTAATGTTTTGAGTTTCAGTGGAGGGTCTGAGTGTGGGAGGGATGCTAAGACGGATACTTTAAAACATTGGTCAAAGGCAGTGTTGTGTTCGGAGGCATGTTTGGGGATTGGGAGCATACCAATAAGGGAGGAATTGTTGCATGAGGCTCTATGATTATTGATTCTAATATTGAGGGGTGTGGTACACTGTCCAATGTAAAAGGCAGGGCAAAGTTGGCACTTGAGTAGGTAGACAACATTGCTGGAGGTACACGAGGAGTAGGGAATTGGTGGGAGAGAGTTAAAGAGCGGGTGGGAGAGGGATGGGATTCTGGTTAGGAAAATAGGACATGTTTTGCATCTAGGTTTATTGCAGGGTCTGGGAGTGATTTTGGAACGGGGCGAGGATTTAAGAAGTGGATTGGTAGATTTTAGAAGATCTGATAGATTGGCGGGGCGTTTGAAAGTGACAGAGGGGCATTTGGGGAAAAGGTTGGTGGTGGAATTGTGGTTTTTGAGGATAGGATAGAGGTCCTTTAGGATAGAACGCAGAGATTCTAGGCCAGGGAGAAACGTGGTACAAATTGAAAGAGGGTGGTTTTTCGCGGTGGTGGAAGGTCTGGGAGTGTAAGTATGCCTACGGATCCTCTTATTCAGGAGGGATTCAGGATAACCTCGTTTGAGGAGGGAATGGTGTAAATTTATGAGGAAATTATCTAGGGAGTCAGGGTCATTGCAAATTCTGTGACCCCTTATGGAAAGGGAATACGGAATGGAACGTTTGGTGTGGTATGGGTGACAGCTGCTAAAATGTAAGTACTGTTGTTTATTTGTGGGTTTTATATGTACGGATGTGTGAAATTTATGGTCTATAAATGATATGATATATATATAAAAGTTATATTGCTCTCGTGAGTACTTCCGCATCATCTATATATATATATATATATATATATATATATATATATATATATATTAGGAAATCTACCGTTTAATCTATCTATATAGATATATCTTTCAGGTATATATTTTTATGTATATATATATATATATATAACTAAGAGAGCAACACACAATATGAGAACATATAAAAGGAACACTAATGTTATTTCTTGATGATTTTGACGGAATTGAGCACTGTCTTCCTCGGAAGATTAGTTAGGACTGACTGGCGAAAGATTTGTGGGAGAGAGAGAGAAGGGAACGGGGGAAGGGGAGAACGGGTGATGGGGTAGGCGTAAAAGAAAGGGTTGTTGAAGGGGAAAGGGGGAAGGGAAGCCAGAGGGGAGCGAAGATGGGATAGAATTGAGAAGGAGGATGTGGAAATAATTCCCAAGCGGCACAGAAAACAGTCAATCCGCAGGCGTTACACTATCTACGACGCAGGTTTCAACTTACAAGGTCAACATCAGGATTCAATGAGTCAAAACCCAGGCCAAGAATAACACAATGTATGCGGAAAAACAAAATATCTTACTATACCGCATGAATCAAATCTGCACCTGTCCACTTTAACCGTCTATAATTATTGAACGACATTGAGACCTGGATGTTGATAGGCTTTGCAAAGCCATATAAATGCCATTTCCATCGTTTTTAATTTTATAGGGTTATCGGATGGGGGAAGGGATGCTAGCACGGAAACATTGTAACAATGGTTGAAGGGGGTGTTGTGGTGGGAGGCATGTTTTGGGATGGGAAGACCCGCGGACGGGGAAGAGGGATTACATGAGGCGCGATGATTGTTCACCCTGAGGTTCAGGGGTGTAGAGCACTGGCCTATATAAAATGCCGGGCAGAGTTTGCAAGTCAGAAGATAGATTACATTCTGAGATGTGCATGAGGAGTGGGGGAAGGGCGGGAGAGAGTTAAAAGGTGGGATGGAGAGGGGTGGAGTGGTGGAAATAGGACAAGTTTTGCATCTTGCTCGCAAGCAAGGAGTGGGTGTGATTCTGGGGGTGGGAGGGGATTTGAAAAGAGGCTTGGTGGATTTAAGAAGATCTGATAGGTTGGCGGGCCGTTTGAAGGTGACAGAGGGGCATTTGGGAAGAAGGTTGGACGTTACATTGTAGTTGTGGAGGATGGGGTACAGGTCTTTGAGGATGAATTTGAGGGACTGGATGCCAGGGAAGCAGGCGGTGCACATTGAGAGAGGGTGGGAGTCTGTATTTGAGGGAGGATTGGGGGTGTAGGAATGTTTTAGGATTTTTTGTTAAGGGGAGAATCTGGGTATCTCCGTTGGAGGAGGGAGTGGTGAAGGTTTTTGAGGAATTTGTTGAGGGATTCGGGATGGTTGCAAATGCGTTGCCCGCGGATAGAGAGGAAGTAAGGGAGTGGGCGTTTGGTGTGTTAGGGGTGGCAGCCGTTGAAATGAAGGTATTGTTGTTTATTAGTAGGTTGAGTATGTACCGAGGTCAGAAATTTGTTATTGGTTAGGGAAATATTAACATGAAGGACGGTGATCTGTGAGGATGGGATGTTGGAAGGGAAAGAAAGAGATGAGGAATCATTGAGTTTGAGATGAAGGAATTGAGGGAGTCTATGTTATGTGGCCAGAGTAGAAAACTGTCTTCAATATAACAAAGCCACGGAAGGGGTTTTAGAGGGTAACTTGAAAAGGAACTTCTCTTCCAGGACACCGGGGTGGAGGTTAGCGTATGAGGGGCTGAATCTACTTTCCATGGCACGGTCTGAATTCAGCATTTCATGCACACATGTATCAGGAAGAAATTGTTATCGGTACTCTTTATACAAACCTTGTAAGAGTTGGATGGATAAAAATATTCTATTAAAGCATTAATTTAATACTTTACTCTCCAGTTGTACTTAGTGCAATAGTCACGTTTTAACGAGCTTTCTATGTAAAAATATACTTGATTGGGTTATTTATTCCAATTATATGTATATTATACCAATTTAATTGTTGCGTAAACCCAAGTTATTTCGTCAAGACGAATTTTCACCTTTAAGATTACGCAAGCCTTAGAGATAGTTACAGGCGAAAAATTTTCCCATGCTGTTACTTTTTGTGGTTTGGGAGGGGAACGAAAGGGGGAGATGTGAAATTTTTTATAGCCAGTGACGCGGAAATGATTAAAAGGCAATTTATCACATCGCCAAAGTGATTTGGCTTTATGAGAGTAGAAGAGTTGATCTATTGGATCGTCAGTGTGGAAAGAGATGGTAAGGAAACCTAGAGAGCAATTTTAAGATGACGGCGGACGTAAGGATCACCTTCGATATGTACTGACGATTGCTATTCTAAGATTGACGTTAACATATTTGCTCCTTGAGTTAATGTTACTGTAAATCAGGGGTATAATTTGGAATGGAGAAAGTTTGACAGTTGGACATCAAGCAAAGGATAGCTCCAGCGAAGAAGGCGTTCATAAAGTACGACAAACTATTATGTTCAAAGAACAGCTGAGGTCAGGACCAAGGAAGCAGGTCTTGTAAACGTTCGAATATGGAGAATCACATTCCACGCATAAGAAACATGGAACAATGTGGGCTGGCGAAGGAGATCAGAAGCCGCTGAAACGCGATGCTGTGGAGGAAAATGTTGAAGGTTGAATGGACAGACGAAGTGAGGAACGAGTAGAAGAGCAGAATAGGAAATAGTGAAAACTCTACAACAAAGATGAAGATCAATTGAAGATGGATTGGACACGCACACACCTTGAGGCGTAAATGTATTAATTAGAAACATAATAGAAGGAACAATTGAAGGAAAGACCGCAAAGAAGGACAAGGAGTGAACGGGACAAACTTAGAGGGACGAAAAACTAAGAAATTACCTAAGGGGATGAGAGGGAATCAACACCGAATGGAGGGCTGCAGTTAACCAATATTAAGATGTAAATGCTTGGTGGTGATGAGGTATTTTCGGTGAATTACGGCCAAAATCTCAGCTAATTTCATTAGCCAATGGTAGACAATGCTTAAAAATGTTCACAAAACGATGTAAGTAATATAAGAATCGCGTCCAGCGCAATGCTGGCTCCACATGCTCCCGAATGATAAACGCCATAATTTCCCTCACGCACGGAATATTTGTGCTGTTTACTTAGATCCGCTCGTGGATACGACGAAGCAATCACTAAGCGAAGATTAAATTACACAGATTAAATCTCTGGAATGATTTGGAATCCCATCGTACTAGGGTAGGGGTGACCATGTCAATAAAATTAGAGAGATTAAGTGTATAGATACAGATAGATTAAATATGTCCTTTTTTCCACAAACGATAAGGGACCAGTATAACATCATCCCGCCGCAGTAGGGGTCATATTTGGGTCGAAATTAGTCTGGCGAGTATTCACCTCTTGCCACACATCCTAGCGGTAGCTTCAAGGGCACATAAATAACTAAAAATATCTATAAAAAATTCGAAAGAGTATTTTTAATACCAAATAGAAAATGTTGAGCGAGTAGCTGGATTAATACTATATACTCCCGATGTGAAGCCTTAATTAAGGTTGCGGATATTAAAGGAATACCTTTCACATGCTGTTAAGACCGTGGAGATAGACAACATTCCTGTGGAACTGTTGAAATGTTTAGGAAAATGTGGGAAGGAGACTCTATATGGACTGATTCGTAGTATCTATGAGGAAGGAATCTGGCCGGAAGATTTTGTGAGATCACTGTTAGTTCCTAGTCCGAAAACGGCAAAGGCTACATCATGTGAGGATTACAGAACAATAAGTTTGATATCCCACGCAGCTAAAGTTATTCTCAGGATCATCAACAAAAGGATAGAGAGTAAGGCAAATTATTACATAGGGGATGATCAGTTTAGGTTTAGGAAAGGAAGAGGTACTCGTGATGCCATTGCAGTAATGAGATCACTAATCGAGAGGAATATAGAATACAATCAGGACGTATTTGCCTGTTTTGTAGATTTCGAAAAAGCGTTTGATAAAGTGCATTGGGAAAAATTAATGCGTGTATTGCAGGAAATAGGAATGGATTGGAGGGACAGGAGTCTGGTCCGCAACCTGTACATGTCTCAGACTGCTCAGGTGCGAGTGGGGAACGGAGAGTCCGGATGGGCAGTGTTAGGAAGAGGTGTAAGGCAGGGTTGCCCATTGTCACCGGTGCTGTTCAACGTATATGTGGAGGAAATGATTAAAGAGGCATGGGAAGAACTGGAGGTAGGAATGAAAGTCGGGGGGAATTCGTAAAATCGGTAAGGTTTGCTGATGACCAAGCATTAGTTGCTCAGTCAGCCAAGGGGTTGCAAGCATTGCTGAGTGAATTGGAGGTTCAGTGCAATAAATATGGGATGAGAATCAATATTAATAAAACAAAGGTTATACGATTTTCCAGAAAGAAAAAGGATAAGCTAAACATTAACATAGGCGGGGAAAAAATAGAGCAGGTAGAACAGTTTACATATCTCGGAAGTGTTTTGACCAATACGGTCAAAGTGGTAGGGACGTAAGGAGAAGAATCGCGCTAGGCAAGGAGGCTTTCTCAAGGAGGAGGGAGTTGATGACGGGGACGTTGAGTAGGGATGTTAAGACAAGACTCGTAAAAACTCTGATATGGAGCGTAGCTATGTACGGCGCGGAAACGTGGTCGCTGAAGCAGGAGGATAGACGTAGATTGGAGACTTTTGAAATGTGAGTGTGGAGAAGAATGGAGAAGGTGAAATGGACCGAAAGGAAAACAAATGAGGAAGTACTGGAGACGGTGGGTGAGGAGAGGGGTTTGTTGAGAGAAATCCTATGGAGGCAGGAAAAATGGATGAAAGGCATATTGAGCGGTAGTGGAATGTTGAATAAGGTAACAGAGGGGAAAATGTTGGGCAAGCGAGAATTTGGGCAGGAACAGGATAGTGATGTTGGACGGGATGAAGGGAGGAAAGCAGTACACAGAGATGAAGAGGGACCTGATGTAGATTAGGTTGCTGGATTGGGTTTTGCTTGGAGTTGCAAAATGTTTAATTGATAGTTGTGTCCATCCAAACACCTACCTTAACCGGTGGATTACCTAATAATAATGCTGTAATTAATGAGAATTTTTCCGGAAAAACTCATAGTACAACCCGAGTAAGATTTGCGTGTGAATTTAATGAAGTATAATTTCATACTACATGTGTTTTCTTGCTTGTGTTACAGACATCTAATTTGGAGAATTGAGGATTCGTTGCCGTTGAAATTAAGAGACCGCGTTTTTATTGGGTATCCGACAGCTACATTATACGACGCAAACTGACGCGATGGCGGCGTATGGCGGAGGGTGTTAGGGCACGTATATTTCGTGCACAAATTATAGTTACAAGTTATTATAATTACTTATTTGCTCCAACGCACAAACATGACTATTTAAATCATTCTGATCGGTGTATTCTAGTCAAGTTAAAGTCGCTCTGCGGTATTACTATGATTCCTAAACGATATCACGTATTCTCGTGAAATCCTCGAGAGCTTTCTGTCAAGTACAAACTTTATAATCTGCCTTAATTTTATCTAAATAAAAAATAAAATTTATCTAAATCTAAAATATTTATAAAATAAGCCATAATGCTATGCAACGCCGGGGCGACACTCGGAAATAAGGATTAAACTTAAAAAAGTTCGTAATGAAGAATTTTTGGAAAAAGAGCAATTCCCACCCGAACGCCTACTGCATCGGGAACACCGAAATGGGATTGCGAGGACTCAATTAAATACCTAGATTTCAACCCTCACTCACGATCTCTCCTGGGTGAAACACATACCATGGGGAATATGTGGACAAGCTGACAAAATATTAGAATTTATTAGAAGAGTACTTGGTAAATGTGATGAAAAGGTCAAAGAGAAATTTTATCTGTCGCTGTTTAGGCCTTATTTTTAGAATATGCTCCATGTATATTATGGGCTCCTTATGAAGTTGGATTGATTGCCGAATTGGATTGCGTGCAGCGTAGAGGAGATAGATTTAGTAAAACGTTGTCACGATACACTTATTAGTGTATCCAAAATATTCGAGCAGCTAGGCTGGGAATCACTCAATGGACCGAAGGTTAAATTACACAGATTGAAGCTCTTGTGTATTGGAAGGACTTCTCTTTGGCCGTGATGTCGGGTATGTACTATTTATGTCCATCACACTACGATAGGAGAGATCGTGTCAATAAGATTAGAGAGAGATCAAGTATAGAACCGAGAGACTTAAGATGCTATTTTTTCCAAGAACGATAGGGTATCAGAATAACATTGTCCCACCGCGCTAGGGTCATGTTCGGGTCAAGATTATTCTGGTGTGCATTCACTACCTGCCACACACCCTACAGGTTGCTTGCGGGGTACTAAAATATAAAATTCCTTTTACAGTTCCTAGCAGATGTCTATGCCCTTCCTTGCTTCCAAGATGCCAGTTTCTCCATCTTATCTGCTTAACTCATCATTGTCCCTCCAATCTCAGTATTCAACTTCCCGATATCTCCCAGCATCTCATCTACCCCTCACACGATGACGTCTTCCTCACCATTCTTGGGTATTTGATGAACCTGATATTCTTTGGGAGTTAACCGTCGCGTATCAACTTCATCTTAATTTCGGGTTCCCAATAATTATCCTCGGGATGATTCAATCACCCGTGTGTTCAGAACAAATGCGTTTAACCAAGGCATAAAGGGAATCATTATGGCCCCACATAACTTGGGCAGGTTCGACCAAAAAAGATAAGACAAGGTAGATAGACGACTGAAGTAGAGAAGGATATCAAAATTCGGTATTTCCCTCGGACGATCAGGAATGCCAACAAAATCCAAATCTACGAAGGTAGGCTGAAAATTAATGCACACATTAAATTCAAACATTAAACAAAATAACCTTGAGGAGCAATTACGATAGCGCGTGGAAGTAACATTCCCCCTCAACACGGATGCGGAGGTTTGAGGTCGTCATATTCATCCAACGCATTTCGAGAATTGGAAGTACTATATGGCGATGTGTTCTAGTGCAACGTCAACGCGAGTTAAACAGTGTGCTCTTATCGAATTTTTAACTGCTGAAAAAGAGACTCCTACTGAGATTCATCGTCGTTTAAAGGCTGTTTATGGTGACGATGCTGTCGATAGGTCCACTGTGAATCGACGGGTAGTATAAATTCGTGGTTGCTAGCCTGGAAAAGCAATAATTTGTGATGGAACACGCAGCGGACGTCCGATCACTGCCAAAGACGATAAACACCGCAACCTGGTCGAAGATTTGATTCAAAATGACCGGCGAATCACTCAAAAGCGTATCGCAATTCATATTAGTCAAGTTTGTCGTGTTAAAGGCAGCCTAGCGCCAATAATCTTGCAACATGACGACGCTCGTCCACCACACACCTCGCGCGCAACTGGAGAGGCTCTGCGAAACCTGAAATTAGAGCCGATTCCACACCCTCCTTATTCCCCCCGATCTTGCGCCTTGCGATTTATATTTTTTCCTCGACTCAAGAGATACCTCAAGGGTAATCATTATACATCGGACGATGACAGTATACGCTGTTTAACTTGCGTTGACATAATAGCACTAGAACACGTCTCCATAATTCCACTTCTCGAAATAAACTGGATGAATCTATCGACCTCAAACCTGGACATGCGTGTTGAGGGGGAATGTAACTTCCACATGCCACCACGGGTGCGTCTGAAGGTCATTCTTGTTGTGGTCTACAAGCATGTGTGCATTAGGTTTTAGCCAACCCTCGTAAGTTGTAGAACTCATGTTAATCCTTCCAGATATGTCCTTTGCGTATTGGTAACTTCATGTACTCGTGCGTAGTATTGGAGGCGCAGTCCCTCTCTACGTCTACGTGTTATTCTGGAGGAATATCCACCGCTGCCTGCCCCCAACGCCCACCCAAGCGACTTGACCGCCCGCCTACGCTCGCCCCTCAATCGTTTGAGTAGGTGGGGTGGGGTGTGGAAGGGGAAGCGAAGGCAGGGGAGGGTGGGGGTAGTAATGAAAGAAGGGAGACGTCGTATGACCCCACCCGTCTCCCCCCCCCCCGCCTCCTACCGCTCCTCCTAGGGGTGCCCAGAGGAGGGAGAGATGCAGCATCACACCACGATGACACGACTGGACCATTCGCGAGGCCTCCCGACCGCACCCCTTCTCATCCCCTCCTCATGACACCCTTCTTGACCATCCTTCCCCGTCCCCCCCCACATGCAGCGTCCAATCAAGCTCACCAATTATATAATCGTTCGCACGCAAGCTTCAGACACTCAGTGGTCCACACACGTCTCCCCTCCCCCAGCATCCCTCTAGCCCTGGATGTTCAGCGAGGACATCCGCTGATAGCGGCAGCAGCAGCAGTTAGTGGTGCGAGCAACGCGGATGCACCGTTGGATAAGCAACATAGATAGATAGAGGTCTTTATTTGGGCGAAATGCAGACTTAATGGTCGCGTCTTTCATTTAACCCATCGTCGTACACATTCTATATCAGTCATTAAATTTATAATTACATGCATACGTACCCATGAATACATTTTGACAGAAACAAATTTAATCATTCCCCTAATCCTCTGCCATCTAATCCGACGTCAGGTGAGCTTTTTGCAACATTGTATTGATCCCCCTCCTATCAGCCTGCTAATTTGTCAATATTCCCAATCCTCCTTCTCCGCCTAATACCATAGACTTTTTAACCCCCCCCTCTTCCTACCTCAACCAATAGCATCTTTCCTACATCTTCTTCCCCTTCGCCCAGAGATATAGCATTTTTACCTGATGATGTTTTACTATAACGAAACCTAGGTGGTTAGTTACGTCACCTAGTCGTGATTTCACCATCGAAAAGATATGAAAAATGTATATATATGCATTTAGAGAAAATCATGGATCACGGTAAAGAGCTGAGTACAATCGAAGAAACATGGAAATATATCAAGAAGTGATATCTAAAACCGCAAAAGACATTATAGGAACCGTTAACGGGAAAAGAATAAGGAAACCATGAGTCACGGATGAGATGATTGCAGAGATGGGTGAGAGAAGAGGATGAAAGAATGTAAACACAGCGTTAGGCAAAATGAAGTACAAAGAGTTAAACAGTAAATTGAGAAGGACCACTAATAAAGCCAAAGAAGAATGGTGGAAAACGCAATGCGAAGATATGGTAAGTTTACAGAAGAAGTGCGTGCGCTATACAGTTTACAGAAAATTGGTGGGCTATACAGCAAGGTTAAGTTATTATCGTGAAGTAAGAAGGCAAGATCTGTGCTAACAGTTAAAGATAAGAGGGGTAAAATAATAGTTGAATCAGAAAAAATCCAAGAGAGATGGAAGGAATATATAGAAACACTGTATGGTAAAGAACTGAGGCCGACAAGGTTAGACATAGAAAAGGAACATGACGTAGAAGAAGATAGCTTAGATCCAGGCATACTCGACGATGAAATAGAAAGGGCATTAAAGGAGATGAAAGCAAATAAGGCCGTGGGGGTGGAAAACA
The DNA here is from genome assembly GCA_037158775.1 of Hetaerina titia. Taxonomy (NCBI): domain Eukaryota; kingdom Metazoa; phylum Arthropoda; class Insecta; order Odonata; family Calopterygidae; genus Hetaerina; species Hetaerina titia. The sequence goes on along the minus strand of CM073773.1, from coordinate 113,921,144 downwards.
TACCTGTAGAACTGTTGAAATGTTTAGGAAAATGCGGGAAGAAGGCCCTATATGGACTGATTCGTAGTATCTATGAAGAATGAATCTGGCCGGAAGATTTTGTGAGATCAGTGTTAGTTCCTATTTTAAAAAAGGCAAAGGCTACATCATGTGAGGATTACAGAACAATAAGCTTGATATCCCACCCAGCTAAAGTTATTCTCAGGATCATCAACAAAAGGATAGAGAGTAAGGTAAATGATTACTTAGGGGATGATCAGTTTGGTTTTAGGAAGGGAAGAGATACGCGTGATGCCATTGCAGTAATGAGATCACTAATCGAGAGGAATATAGAATACAATCAGGACGTATTTCCGTCTTTTCTTAGATTGCGTCTTATTTCGTAGATTTCGAGAAAGCGATAATGATATACACACATAAATATGTCAGGGAGCTGTTTCACCCACCAAAGGAGAAAGACGACACACGAGCTGAATACTTTTCTGCTATCCTTTCCCCTTCTCGTGTGTCGTCTATTTCTCCTTAGGTGAGTGAAACAGCTCCCTAACGCCAACTTCTGGGCAATGATTCGGGGCACTTTGGCGCTTTATAAGATCGCAGATTTCACTGTAAAAGTACCCTTCCTCGATAGCTCAGGTGGTTAGAGCATCCGCCCGGCAAGTGGAGAGATCCGGTGTTTAAGTCCCGGTCGAGGAAAATAATTTTATATGTGTGATCTGCTCAAATCCGCCTTCCCCATCTTTCCTGTGTTCGTCCTTTATGTGTGTTCCTTTCCCATTTCCTCATATCCATTTCAATGTGAATGAATATTTGTTCGCCGTACGGCGAGATTTTGTGTTTAAATGGAAATATATATATATATATTTTACATTTGTGGTCTGCTCAAAAACCGCCTTCCCCACATGTCCTGTGTTCGCCTTTCATGTGTTTTCCTATCCCCTTTCCTTATACCTATTTCTATGTTTGGATGAATCTTTGTGCGCCGTATAGCGGGATTTCGTATTTGAATGTATATATATATATATATATATATATATATATATATATATATATATATATATATATATATATATATATATATATATATATATATATTTATATATGCAAAAAATATATAAGCACTAAACATTGTAATCAACCCGAAGGTCGGTTAGTTACATGATGGGGAGGGTTCACTCATGTACTAAGCCCTATACGGCGTGTTGTGAAATTCACACATCAGAGTAGGGGGGCCAGTACCTTTCCCGGTGCCGGTCATAGTTTACCAGGAAGATCTTGTACCCTAAAAATCACCTAGCTTGGGTGGAGCTGCGGTTGCGCATTGAGGCTTGCCCGGGAATCGACTGTTCCTAACTCCTCTTGAGAAAGGTGGTTGCACCACCGAAAATTCGAGACCCAGTGAGTCCCTCTTTTATGTGCTTCAGTAGTGAGTCCCTCTTTAATATGTTTTAGTTTCTGTGTTTGCTATGACTATTTAGTGAATTTTATATATATATATATATATATATATATATATATACACATATATATATATATACATATATATATATATATATATATATATATATATATAGGTATCCCTTTTTCCTTATATCTATTTGCATGTAAATGAATGTTTTTTTATATCTCTACGTATGTGCGATACACCGAGAGAGTAATAAATGATCGCCGAGACTCAAAGGACAAGGAATATTTTAGAAGTATACTTCTAAGCAATTATGGAAATCGTATTATCAAATCAATTATTGCAATCGTGTTAATACGATAAAGAATTTAGGTCAGATTCCTTTCCCCCTTTCAATTGACTGGAAACTACCAATGTGAAGTGGCCCGAAGAAGGCTTGATTGAGGGTAAAAAAAGCGCTGAGCACTGATCAAAAATGAGGAGATCGCGGAAATTTTTACTCTTCAGTCAAAGAGTCAGAACATCCTCATCTTCTGAACAGATATGGAGCTTAACTTTGCAAAATGTCCTTCTGACTAAGTCGCTCTGTGGGGTACTCATTCCATGTGAAAGGACGCGAACTTGAAGCGAAAATGAAACATAATGTAATTCCAAGCATAAGTTTCAAGAATAAGTAAATTGGGGGAAAATGTTTTTACGGTGCCCAAAAAAAGGAAAATTTTGAAGTTCATATCTTTTTGTGAAAAAAAAACAATATTAAGTCTACGTTTGCACAAATAATAAGCGCAATGGAATATTTTCATAGTGTATATTTTTTACAGCAGAGGGATTAATCAATATTGGACCTGGGATCACCGTCAGATAGCGGACTGCAATTTGAAAATGTAACTGGTCCATCACTACGAAGTCAAAGGCTGGGTACGTATTCTGTTCCTCTTCTCCAGCACAACATGACAACGTAACAATGAGTAGCAATGTTTATCAAACATTTTACAATGTACTTGAGCATATTGTTAGGAAGACTTTGGCGCATTGGTGTCCATGGATACATTTCTGTCCGGAGTTTCATCCACGTGCGATGTTTTTGAACGCAATTGTTTTTCCGGCGTTCTTTTTGGCTTCTTGAGGTGAAGCGGTGTTCGTTCCTACATTTCAACTTTGATGGTAACCGTTCTAAGATTAATGAGAGAGTTTTAATATTGACATTATCAAGAACCCTGACAATTTCAACAGAACAGACGATTTACACGATGGAAATATATATGGAAAATATATATGGAAAATATATATGGAAATATATATGAATAACAATGGAAAAGGTGCATTTGAAGGTCCAAAACAAAATCAATGTCAAAATATCATTAAAAATTGGGGAAGAGAGGAGCTCAAATGTGGTAACCCTTAAAAAAAGAGACTTCTCAGGCGTGAACTGTAATTACGTATACTGTTGTATACTTTCTGTGAGAATCATGGAAAAATCAACCTTAGGAACAAATATTAGTCCATGCTAGTTATATAATTTCATACTTTTGGAAAAGGAGTTCAAACCTAACCAGACCAGTAATTATTTTCTTGCGCCCATTTCCGTTCTTTTCGTGAATCTTGAATTGATGTTTGACAGTAACGAATCTTCAACTTTTCACTTTACTTCCATTACAGTAGTTCTTAGGGCAGAGTTTTATATTATTCTTAAGCCTTATTGAGATACCTGTTATAAAAGAACTAATTTCAGTCACTTAAGACCCTAATGTTACAGTCCTAAAAACAATAATAAAGAAAGAAATCCTGGTGATGACCGTTTTATATTCATCGCGTTTGGCCTTGACCCCTTAGACCCAAGGTCAGCGTCAAACTTTTGAATGAAACTCAGGAAGGACAAGAGAACTGGAAACAAAGGCCACGTCGAACCCGATCTGAGGTCGTCGAGGATAGAACTTGACCAAACGGCTAACGGGAGGTGGTTAATTCATTGGACGAAAGCGATGGTCAACTGACCACATCGGTGCAGGATCGTATTCTGGTCCAGGTTCTTTGGGAAAAAGGGAACGCTGTCAGATTTTCAAAGACGTGCTCTAAGTATTCCGGTGCAAAAGAGGTTTTGAGTGAAACTTCAGGGAGAAATCTGAAACGGACCCGGCTTCCCAATCACATTACTCCGCATTTGACTCGATTGGAATCGATCGCTGTCAAATTAGTGCGGAACTCGCGTTCGGTGTTCTTTTCTCAGAGATTAAAAAACAAAACAAACATACGCGGCAGAGATATAAAAATTTTGATGGAACGACCGCATATTTCACTCGAAACGAACTGATGGAAACATTTGTTGTAACTAAGATCCTTGAACGCCTGTTCGATGCGTTCGTAGCATTTGGAAGTGGTTCTTCGGCGGAGAGGGGGCGTGACACCCGAGGCCATTGTCACAATGGTGGAATTATATGATAATGCTATTAAACATGGTCAGTAAAGCTGATAGATGAAGATTGGAGGCTTTTGAAATGTGGGTGTGGAGAAGAATGGAGAAGGTGAAATGGACCGAAAGGAAAATAAATGAGGAAGTACTGGAGATGGTGGACGAGGAGAGGGGTTTGTTGAGAGAAATCTTATGGAGGCAGGAAAAATGGATGAAAGGCGTATTGAGTGGGATGTTGAATACGGTCATAGAGGGGAGAATGTTAGGTAAGCGAGGGAAGGGCAGGAATAGGAGATAAGAGGAAGGGAGGAAAGACGTACACAGAGATGAAGAGAGACGTGATGTAGAGTAGAATGTTGGATTGTGCTTAGAAGGAAGAGGCAAGGGAATTGCCGCACTATCTTTTGGTAGCTTGTGTCCGTTTAAAAACGTAACTTAACCGGTAGGTTACAGATAGTAAGATAATATAAAACCCCTGACATAGTTCGCAACTCGCAATTAGAATGGAAGAATAAACCCTTTTCCATTTCCGCATACTCTTTGGCCGATGTGGCTCGTCTCTTCTTCTGGCTATGCGTGCCACGAAACGCACTGTTCCTATCCTCTATGGTGTTGTATGTTTGCTCACCTACTGTCCTTTCGTCTTGTGTGTCGTCTATTTCACCTTTGGTGGATGAAACAGCTCCCTAACGCCATCTCTTGGCCAAATAACCGAGGCACTTGGTTGTTTAAATGATCGCAGATTTCAGTGTTCAGTGTATTTCCTCGATGGCTCTAGTACGAGGGTCATCCGGAAAGTAGTACCCGTTCGTGCCGCATGAAGTGCTGACGACGCGAGTAGCCGCTGGACGAGGTCAGATAGCTTCAGTGGCTTGTCTGCTTTCTCTGAGCCAAGTTGCGTGATGCTAGCATTGCCTGTGTTGTTTCTGTGATTGTTTACAATGTTTAAAAAAATTGAGAACGCCGCCAGTTGTGAAGTGAGGGCAGTGATTAAATTCCTCAATGCAAGAAACGTTCGCCCAACTGATATTCATCGCCAATTATAGGAGGTGTATGGAGACAATGTAATGGACGAGTCGTCTGTTCGGCGGTGGTGTCGCAACTTCAACATGGGGAGGGGGAACACACACGACGATGAGTGTTCGGGGAGACCGTCTGTCATTACAGACCAACTGGTGAGCTCAGTTGACGAATTCGTGAGGAACGATCGGCGCGTCACAATTGATGACATCTGTGAGCATTTTCCCAATGTTTCTCGAACAATTGTTCATGAAATTGTTAAACACCATCTGCATTATGCAAAAATTTGTGCAAGATGGGTCCCTCGCATGCTTACAGATGAGCACAAAACCAAGCGTATGGCTGCAGCACTGACGTTTTTGGGACGTTATTCTGATGAAGGAGACTCTTTCTTGACTCGCACAATTACTGGTGACGAAACATGGGTTTGTTATGCATCACCTGAGAGTAAACGACAGTCAATGGAGTGGCATCATGCTCATTCACCAAACAAACCAAAAAAAATTCAAGACAGTTCTGTCCACCAGGAAACTCATGGCAACCATTTTCTGGGATCGACGAGGTGTATTGCTTATTGATTTTATGGCCCGTGGAGACACTATTAATGCCAATGCGTATTGTGAAACATTAAAGAAATTACGGCGGGCAATACAAAATCGGCGGCGAGGTCTATTGTCTACTGGTGTCATTCTCGTTCATGACAATGCCAGGCCTCATGCAGCTGGGATAACACAAAAACTTTTGCAGCAATTCAAATGGGAAACTTTCGACCATCCACCGTATAGCCCGGACTTGGCCACTTCAGATTTTCATCTCTTTACAAAGCTTAAAGACTTTTTGGCAGGAAAAAGATTTGACAGCGATGAAGAACTTAAAGAAGGAGTGACCCTGTATCTCAATGAGCTGGCGGCGAAGGACTATGCAGCAGGAATACAGAAACTTGTCACACGTTATGACAAATGCCTTAATTTGCTTGGAGATTATGTTGAGAAGTAGTTTAAAGTATCCTCTTTCAAATAAAATTTTTTATGTTTGTTAATATTTACTTTTGTGTCTTTATTTCACGAACGGGTACTACTTTCCGGATGACCGTCGTAATTAGAGCATCCGCCCGACAGGTGGGAAGATCCGGTGTTCTTATCCCTTTTCCTTATAGCTACTCCCATGTGAATAAATAAATATATGTATAGCATAAACACAGTAATCAACCCGAAGGTCGGTTTGGTAGGTGATGGTAGAGTTCACCCAGTACTAAGCCCGGCGGCGTGTGAAATTCACACTTTCCAGTGCCGGTTATGGTTTCCCAGGAAGATCTGGTATCCGAAAAATCACATAGCACAAAACTCAAATGGGTGTATGCATATATATATATATATATATATATATATATATATATATATATATATATATATATATATATATCGATGATGCTGAAGTACTCACGAGAGCAATATAACTTTTGGACGGCACAATAGAACAGAGAATAAAACAGATAACACGTAAAAGGACACTCACACTAGATAAATAAAATTATTATTAGGTAATCTACCGGTTAAGGTAGGTTTTTGGATGGACACAACTATCAAATACATATTTTGTAACTCCAAACAAAACCCAATCCAGCAACCTAAACTACATCAGGTCCCTCTTCATCTCTGTGTACTTCTTTCCTCCCTTCATCCCATCCAACATCCCTATCCTGTTCTTACCCTTTCCTCGCTTGCTCAACATTCTCCCCTCTATTACCTTCTTCAAAATTCTACTACTGTTCAAGACGCCTTTCATCCATTTTTCCTGCTTCCATAGGATTTCTCTCAACAAGCCCCTCTCCTCACCCACCATCTCCAGTACTTCCTCATTTGTTTTCCTTTCGGTCCATTTCACCTTCTCCACACCCACATTTCAAAAGCCTCTAGGAACTAACACCGATCTCACAAAATCTTCCGGCCAGATTCCTTCTTCATAGATACTACGAATCAGTCCATATATGGCCTTCTTCCCACCTTTTCCTAACCATTTCAACAGTTCTACCGGAATGTTGTCCACCCCTACAGCCTTATTTTCTTTCATCTCCTTTAATGCCCTTTCTATTTCATCGTCGAGTATGCTTGGACCTAAGCTATCTTCTTCTACGTCATGTTCCTTTTCTATGTCTAACCTTGTCGGCCTAAGTTCTTTACCATACAGTGTTTTTATATATTCCTTCAATCTCTCTTGGATTTTTCCTGGTTCAACTATTATCTTACCCCACTTATCTTTAACTGTTAGCACAGATCTTGCCTTCTTACTTCCCGATATTAACTTAACCCTGCTGTATAGAGCACCAATTTCACCCTTCTTCTGTAAACTTTCCATATCCTCGCATTGCGTTTTCCACCATTCTTCTTCTTTATTTGTGGCCCTTCTCAAGTTATTGTTTAACTCTTTGTACTTCATTTTGCTTAACTCTGTGTTTACATTTTTCCATCTTCTTCTTTCATCCATCTTTGCAATGATCTCATCCGTTACCCATGGTTTCCTTATCCTTTTCCCGGTAACGGTTCCTATAGTGTCTTTAGCGGCTTCCAATATTCCTTTCTTGATACCTTCCCATTTTTCTTCGATAGTACTCATTTCTTTACCGTCATCCATCATTTTCTCTACAGCCTGCTGATAGTCCTTCCTTGTTAATCCATTTAATGCTTCTAAATTCCATTTCCTAACCCGCCGTCCTTGCCTTATCTTCTTGAAACGAACGTTACATTTCATAACAACTAAATTGTGGTCAGAGTCCGCATCCGCTCCTGGTAAACTGCGAATTTATCACACTGTTCCTAAACCTGTGCCTTACCATAGCATAATCTAACTGATACCTTTCTGAGTCACCTGGCATTTTCCATGTATACCTACGCCTTTTGTGATGTCTAAACCATGTGTTGGTGATGACTAACCCCTGTCTCTTGCAGAATTCAATCGCTTTCTCCCCGCGTTCATTCCTCGTGCCTAACCCATAGTCCCCAACCTCACCCCCATCTCTTCCTTCGCCCACCGTCGCATTCCAATCCCCCATCACCATCAAATGTTTCCCTGCAGGAACACTCGCGATGATATCCTCTAACTCATCGTACATCCTATCGACTTCTTCCTCCTTGTGGTTGCTCGGTGGCATGTATACCTGAACAATGACCAAGTTCGTCGGCTCTGCTTTAATCTCTACTAGTAAAATTCTATCAGTTGCTTGCTGTATGTTGACTACGCTTCTTCCTACCCCTTTATTTAATACTACGGCCACCCCTCGTTGACTCTCGTCCCTGCCGCTGTATATCACTCTATAATTGTCACTCCAGTAATCCCCGCTATCCTTCCATCTCACCTCGCAGAGACCTAAAACATCTATATTACCTCTTTCCATCTCTCGCTTAATATTTTCTAATTTGCCTCTCCTCAACATTGTCCAGACGTTCCAGCTTCCTATTCTAACTACTTTCACCTTCTTCTGAGTATTCTGTCCTGCTGCAGTTATTTCTTCCCTGCAAGGGTTTCGTGGGATGACGACCGCGGAAGCCTTGCCTCTCCCGCTGCCGGGCACGACACACGGCCTCTTGGGCCGAGTCCCGTAGTTGCCAGGACTCATATTATCTATAGTGCCCATCATTATTTTCTTGGGAATCATAATTGAGGTGGTTTCCCGTTGCCTTCCTCAATAGTGTTTTTAACGTGACACCATCACTTAATGGCCGCCCCACTGGGGTCAGACGCCTTTGCAGCCGCCTCACTGAGGAACAGACGCTGCGTGGACTACCTTTCGTCTGGCTCCTAACCTTCGACCTATCTGGCATGGGTGACCCTTCCAGGAGTAATTATTATTACTCCCGCCAGCACAGCTCTAGGGGTCATCGGAACACACTAGCCCTTCCACCACGACAAGGTTGTAGTCCATGGGAGGTATATATATATATATAATATAATTATATGTATACGAGTATACATAAATGGTCTTGTGTGCTACATTTGAAAGTGTCTTGTTTCTCCAATTAAAGCGATAGTCTCGTGCGTTTTTACTAGTTGAACTATTCACACGGTAATTGCCTTATTGTGATCCCCATAGGCCTTATCATTCGCTTAATCGAAATACGATCCTGCGTACTGGACTTGACGTGGGTCGGCGTCTTCGTTGCGTTGCTACCCCTTGGCCGGAGCGGCCCTCAGCACGTCGGGACTCGCCTCTTCGTACTTCCACGAGACGATTGTGGGGGGGGGGCTGAGAGGACCGAATTAACTCGCTGTCTAACGCACCAGCCCCATGACCCCGGAGGTCGTGGGTTCAAATCGCCTCCTCGTATTGCCCCGCGTAATGGATTTTCATTGGTCTCCGAGTTTGCGTTTGCGCCGTGACGTCAGCCCTTCAGTCCGATCACCTTGGAAACTCGTTTCTGATACCTCCGCTCTCGACCCAATACCATTGGCCAATAATCGAGCGAACAATATGATTGATTGACAGCCGAACCCTAAATATGTCGGATCGGGCCTCTTTTTGAGTAGAATATGTCTAACCTCTCTCGCGCTCTTCTACGAGGCCATCTTCAGTTTGGAAGATGAATGAGTTCGGAGGAAAATCGTAGAATACACAATCATAGAATCGCACGGTAATAGCATCGTGATTGGAAAAAAACACCTAATCCACTGGAAATATATCCACCGTTCAATTAGTTGCTTCGACATTTTTTATTACGGAACATGGAAGTGGATTGGAGGGATGGGAGACTTACTAGTTCTGTCCCAAAGGTATTAGGACTTAGCCGATTTTAAAGAAATCTATTACCAGAATTGATACATTCTCTCAGAGCTCTTCATAAGAGCACCCGTTTGGGTCCACGCACACCTCTGCCTGCAGTTTTTCCACGCCTCCTACGCCTTCAGAAAGGCGGCGCCCGGAATGCTGCATAGCTCCCTCGTCAATGGACTGTTGTAAGACTTCCACAGAGCCATGTTGTGGCGTCCTTTCATGACGAATTTGAGGCTGGGGAAGAGGGAGAGATTCTGGTGGGGCATTGATTGAAAAATTTGGACCTTCTCACATGATCGAGAAACTCTTGGCAGAGATCCGCGTGCGAGTTTCCTTTTGTTCGTCCGAGAGCACTCGCGGTACCAACTTCGCACACACACCTCTCTCATGCCCATGTAGGAAAAATTGCATTCCAAATGCGTTTCGAAGATAGGAAAAAGTCTTGCACTATTTCATCTTGCATAACCTAGACTACTCTGACAGGAAATACATGACATTGATGAATAAATGAGAATGTTCTGAGAAAAAACGATAATTTAATGTATTTTCTTCGAAAACGAACCTCTTATGTCAGATGAAAGTCTTTCTATTGTCATCCCTGGGTTGCCATCTGGATACAACACGTCGATGTTGAAGTATCTTTTTCGAAGTTAAAGGAAAGGGTTAAGGTATGGATTTCCAAGGACACCGGAATGACGCCAATAGCGGAGGCGGTGAGTGTTCTGCACCCACTGATCATCATTGTCGCACTCGAACGCAAATATTTTTCTTAATGGATGAATTAATGAATCTCCCGACAAGTTTCTATTGCCGCACAGATACGAGTCATTGTTTGAAGGATGAGGGAATAACACCAGCGCTGCAATTACATTGGATGGCCAGACGATAAGTGATGGGAAAATGGGAACTGCCGGACTGAGTGGTGGGACGAAAGTAAGAAACGCAGCGATATTCAGTCTGCATCCTTCCAATGCCTTTCTTAAAAGGAATAACTGTCGGACCAACCTATATTTAACAATCGCCCTTCTATCCCACAAATGTATAGAGCATCATGTAAGCCATTTCAACCATCCGGAATAAATGAAACAAAATACCAAATAATGAGTAATTAGACATTTATGACTGCTGACCCCCTACCAATCGACGCAGTGTTGGCTTCCTGAGAATGGTGTCCGAAATTCGTTCAAATCAATAACAGTTCATATCGCATGATTAGAGAGGCAAACGTCTCATTGAAATAATGCGGCTCGTATACTTTTCGCTATCAAAACATACATTATTTCAAACCTTTTAAATATTCTTGGTAGCTAATAGTTTTAAAAAGTTAAAACAGGTGTAATGGCCCACTTATTCAGGCAGTGTCTTGGAGGAGGGCAGGCAGAGTAATTGGGGACATTGAAAGAGGAGTGGCGTGAGGTGAAGAAGCGTTTACAAAGAGTCGGGAGGTAATGTCAGGAACCTTAAGTGAATATGGGGAGAAATGGAAAGACTAAAATGATTTGAGGCGTCACTTTGCGGAAGCGATTCATATCGGAAAAGAAAATACTTTGTTCTTCCTCATCCATTTTATTATTAACGACCTAGGTTGCGAAAGTCATCATCAGTTAATTCACCCTGGGTCGTGAATAATAAAATCTATGTGGAAGAACAAAGTATTTCCTTTTCCGAAAAGGAAAGACAAAAGAATGTTCAACATGTAGCGTAGTTTCGTAGGTCTCGGAAGCTTGGTCGTTGAGTGGATTGGAGGCTTTGGAGAGATGTTGATGCGGAGAGTAATGGAGAAGTTGAAATGGGCGGAAAGGAAGACAAACGATGAAGTTATAAGCACGATGACATGGGAAGAGTGATGCAGATTATTCGTAGGCATTCAAAGAAGGCAGTAGATGTAGCTGCTGCAGGATAGCATACGGATAAGGAAAAATACACTCTCTTTGAAACAGAACTATCGTGGAGTGGGGCCAGCTGACTGGAGGTTTGTTTGAGCCCTTTCCATATCCAATTGTAGGAGTTTTAAGAATAAGTAGTCACTGGGTGATAAACGTCATTGATCAGTGATAATTACTATACTATTGTATTTATTGAAAACATTGTATGTATGTGATGTGGGCGGAGTGAGGATTTTAATTGCGAAAGTGAATGATGTGTGTTAACGGTGCGTGATTTTATGACGGTGCGCATATGAAATTGAAGAGTGGGCGATTATGGTCGGAGTGTGGCGATGGACGGAGCGTTCGTTGCAGGTGTATGGTGTGAACCCAGCCCATGCGTGATGGTAAATGTGCGGTTGGTAATCTTAAAGTGACATTGTATACAACAGCATTTTATGTCGCATCTGTTCTCTCTGTGTACGTATGTATGTGCTTTGTAAGAGTGACCAGTCCGTTGCCACCAGGACAATTGCCTAATTGCAACGTGGTTTATATAATAATAATATGAATGGAGAGAGGCAGTGGGATGCTGAATCGTGTGATGCATAGGAGGGGAGAAGGACGCGATGGGGGAGGGACAGAGAAGAGACTTCCTGGATGGACCTAAGGGGGGGTAGGAAAGTTTGCACCTACAAAGACCTAGTTATTTCAACATACATATAGATGTTTAAGGATATTTTCAGACATGTGAATTAGGATTAGGAGTAGAGTAGTGTGCAAGCATGTAGACCCGTCAAAAACCGACCCCACCCCCTAGACTACTTCTGTGAAATTAGGCCAAATTTATTTTTTGTTAAATTTGGACGTTGTATGCCAGTTGTCGAATCACCCCCTGCCCCACACCCTATCTTTGGCTTGCAGGGTGCCATTTAGTGCTATGTGACTATGGGAACCCATTGCAGACTTCAGGACTTTCCCGAACACCTAATCTCACTTTATTCACGTAGAATCGGTCAAATATATGGGTGTAAAGATGACTAAGGATGTGTCCTGGGGAAAAAAATTTGTGAAATGGGTGGAATAGCCAATAAAAAGTGAGGATTCATACAAGGAATACTTGGGAATTGTAATAAAGGGCCCAAGGATCTCTGTCATTTCACGTCAGTTAGGCCCCATCTTGAGTATGCTGCTAGGGATCCTCATGAAGTAGGCTCGATTTTGCAACTAGATCGAGACCAACATAGAGTAGTTATGTTTGTAAAAATTAATTGTAAACAAGATAGCAAATGTCGGGACACAATTGGAAGAATTGGAATGGGACCCACTGGTTGATCGTAGGCTTCAATACAGGTTAAATTTACTGCGTACATTTGAGACAGGTTACTTATCTGGGAGTGTTAGGAGACATAGCACAGACCCCGACTTACTGTGGTACGTTGATCAGATAACGTACGTAAAATGAGGGAGATTTATTGTGGAACGGATAGATTTAAAATGTCGTTTTTTCCTCGAACCATTAGATATCACAATGTATATGACAGCAACCGCCTAGGAGATGATTAGAATAGGTAGTGTATGTATTTTGTCGATAATATGCGTGTTATATTTTAAATTCAAGAGAAGTATCTTTTTAACAGTTCTACACCATGATTTGAATACACGCATCCTGTTATTGAATAATGTTGCATGAGTTGTACTTCCTTTCGTTTGATTAACAATTTTCTGAGCGCGTGGTCAAACTAATAATTGTGTAGAGGTCACATGATTGGGATTTTGCATGCATTGTTAATGACCTAACACCCCCGCCACACGCCCCCGCGGCGGCGCGGCTTGCGGAGTAATGTGTAGATTTAGATGTAGATTTCTGCACAGATCGAAAACCTCCGCTCGCCATTCGCCGCTCATTTGTTCACCCCGCGTCGAAACAACCTCCTTCATGGTGTAAACGGGACTTGCCCTTGGGCACTACTTTTGAAAATTACCTCCGGTGACGCGTTTTGTTGGGGTCACACCTTTCAGATTTCCCTGTCGTAATTCCCGAGTAAGAAGCGGCTTCCCTCCCTTATCCTTCCATTCAAGTGTCCCGACGCTACTTGCGGTCCCCGCGAGGAGGAGGAATTCCTCCCCGCCCCTTCAATCAAGGAAACCCCACGCGACGCGACGTGTTCGCAGACTGACGGCGGAAAGGATTATCTCACCGCGCGGGTATCCCCCAACAACCGGAGTGAGTCGGTCCATTGCCGCTCAGACATTAGACTCACATTGCGCGCGGGAAAGAAATCAGCAGTCGGTAATGTTTCGTACGGCGAGGGACGAGAGGTGCGTCGACGAAGTAGACGTAGCCGATACCTTTGACGTCTTTTCCTCGAACTTTGGTGCCGTCCCGAGCTCGGTCGATCAGGCCAAACGTTTCAGTTTCTAAGACGTTGTAAAAGAAATGTAAAAGCCATGTAAATATGAACGAAATATTTATTTTGTGTTTCCATTATACACACTTTGGCTAGAGCGGCTTTTCATCGACTCTAAGGTTTCCTGGTAGGCAGATTCCGGAAGGTCTCTTAAGGATACGCATGCAAGCTTCTTTGACGGTTTGACTTCGGGTGGTGTCCTTTGAGGGAAGATTTCACTTTTGTAGGAAATAGGAGATAGTTTGCTGGTGCAGCACAGCCAGGACAGTAAGGGGGTTGGGGAATCGTCGCGATGGCATTTTTCGACGGTCTGAATTCAGCACTTTTCATGCACGTTGTCGTCGGTTCTTGACGTCGACGGCGGTCCAGCGTGGGGCACGTCCTCCGCGCTCTCTTTGGCCATCTTTGAAGAGCTTGTGCCACTTAAATAACGTCAGTTTGTGTCATGCTTTCATCCTTGAACCCTTGGCAAATCATGTCCAACGTCTTCGTTCCCGATTTCACCAGTCTAAAACAACATTTGATTACGCACCGCCCTTACACCTTTCGCTGCATTTTTCTCTTGCACCGAGTCACTCGACAGGGATCCACAGAAAAAACATTATCGAGCCTAAACGAACGCTCGCAGGCGAATGGCTCGTGTTGAAGGTCGGACCGCCTACTACTGTGCGACGTACAGTTACGTCAGGGAAAAGTCTTCCCGATTCTTTTTTACAAACATTGGATGTCATATAAGGCACTCAAAATTTAATATCCAATCCCTTGGATGTCTGACTCACTAATGCTTCATTATCTGAAAACCTGTCTTATTTATTATCTCGCTGCTCTCTGTTTATTCCCTACTCCAATCCTTCCAGCGTTCCTCACAAGATATTATATATGTATGCTAGAAGTTTGGGATGAAGATTAATGGCAGGAAAACATAAAAAATGAAATTCATAAAAAATGAAAATAATTTAGGAGGATGAGGAAAACGAAGGATGGACATCCAAAGATGGCAAAGGAAGAGAGGGCGTCACCAGGGTAAATTCGAAGATGGTAGGAAAATGTGGGATGTTGACAAAGAAGGTAGAATGTTGAGTGAGCGGGTGAGGAGAAGAAAGACCTACTCAGCATGAAGATCAGAAGAGGTATAAGAATGAAGGAAGAAAGAAATAGGTAGAAAGTTTCCACAAAACTAAGAAATAGATAGCTCTTAACCTTAAGAGAAATAGATGTCTTATAAGTCCAAAGCTTACCCTTAATAATTCCCATTATTTTTTTAAATTTATACTTTATATGATTCTTCTGAAACCCTACTGATGGCGTTTCATGTCCTTGGCTGCACACGCTAAGCGATTTCGTAGACTTCACGAGCAAACAATCTCCCGTCAAAATAAGCTTCGGCTGGAGGGACGGTTCAGTGCCTTTGAATTCCAAACTGCTCTTAACCCGACGTTTTGACCTTCACCTGCCTGTCTGGTTATCCTTCGCTTTTGGTTTTGACCACTGCACCTCCTGACCTACGATTCTGGATATTTAACCTATCTCATCAGGGGTCCCCCAAGGTGCCATCCTCTCCCCCATTTTAACGACATTGCACTCACTCCGATAGGGCAGGGTACGCCGAACACCGGGCAGGGTGCTGTAAAGCTCCAGGAACAAATCCACACTTTCGAAGACTGGACAGAAAAATGGAAACTTAAGGCAGACGCAAAGAAATTCAACCATTTCGTTTTCTCCTGGAGGACCCTACAATCCCATGATTCGTCCCTTACTTTCTTGTGCCGCCCCGGTGCCGGAACGTGGAAGTAACATTTCTCCTCAACACAAATGCGCAGGTTTGAGGTCGTTAAATTCATCCAGTGTATTTTGAGAAGCGGAAGTATGGCGACGTGTTATAGTGCTACAAACGTAGTCTAATTCTAGTGTTTATATCGCTATCTATTGCTGTATAAACAGCGTGCCGTTATCGAATTTTTAACTGCTGAAAAAAGTGACTCCCACTGAGATTCGTCACCGTTCAAAGGCTCTTTATGGTGACGATTCTGTTGATCTACCACCACCGTAAATCCAAGGCTAGTTGAATGTCGTTGTTGCGAGCATGGAAAAGTCATAATTGTCGATGAAACACACAGGAGAACAGCTGGCGGCATGTGGAAGTAACATTCCCCTTCAGTACGCATGCGCAGGTTTCGAGGTCGTTACATTCATCCAGTGTATTTTTAGAAGCGGAATTATGGAGACGTGTTCCAGTCTCGTACAAGCAGAGACTCTTATATGAAAACACACATACTAAAAGCAAGTCAGAGATGACCAAATGATCAGATACGACAATCCCAAAAAAAATACGATAAAATGACGTGGTTTGGCTGCAGCTAGAACCATAGATAAAATCGATGTTCAACATAGTCGAAGATGTTGAAAAAAACTCGATTATTCTACCATTTTGCATGTTTGGACACGGAAACATCACTAAAAATGATCCATCTCTCTCCCCAGAACTCTTATAATGACGCATTGCGAATTGAATCAACTCTCGCAGAAAGGTCATGCTGCGTGTTAAACGACCTTGAGGGTCTTTTGCGTGCTCGTGCAGGCAAGTCTTTTGTGGGATGTCGCACCCTCAGAATAAACGTTTTAATGTCGTATCAGCATAGATTACGAGCTAAAGACGCAATGGCTCACTTGCTGGATATTTATTCAGTTACAGAGAGCAGAAGGGCGGGGTGCGGAATCGAGGGAGAGGTAAACCGGTTTTATCGCATAAGAATTTCATTTTTTTAAAGCAGCCCTGCACCGAAGTTCTTCCGATCAGCCAGCTGGCATCTTTCCTCCTAGGCATTACTTCCTCAAGAGACCGTGATTCTCCCCGTGCCTTTCACTGTGGTTATCCTATCTGCAGGTATTCGGCGATGAGGGGCGAAGGAAATTTATAAAAAGAAAAGTTACCCATTAAATGGAATTAGTATCCTGGGGGGCTGCATTGACCTTCGGGTTCAAAGTTGGCGGAGTCTAATTACCGTGTTCTGGGGTTTGTCAGGTGTTGGGGAAATTCGGGCCGGAGTCCATTCTCCTTATTTTGATATTCGGACCGGATTATCAAATTCCGACGAGTTGACCTGCCTGGTGGTTATATCGGTAATTACGGCTTGCCACGGGAACGCTGATGGCCCGCTGTCTCGATGTTAACCCATCGTTCAATAAGTCCCGCGACTAACTAAGAAAGCAACATTTGTTCTGCAAAATTCATTTTTAATTCATCAACATAATCACCTTCAAGAGCTATAGTACAATAATCTCAACGCTTTTCTAACTCCTCGATACCATGCTTGTACAACGTATTGTCCTTGTCCTCAACATACGTAAGTTTCAGTTGATCCGCGATGACTTCTTCCTCATTCGAGCCAAATCTTAAATCCCTGGAGCATCTTTTTGAGATCAGCAAACAGCCAGTGGTCGCTAGATCTGGAGAGGACGTATGGCGGGTGGTGCGGAGAACAAACTGAAGCTCCAACTCGTTCAATTTGGCCATTGTTGTCATTGACTTGTGGCACTGTGGTGCATTGTCTTAATTAATAGATTATCATTTTCTTCTTCTTCTTGTGCCGTCGTTTTTTTGCCATTTCGTCCTTCAAAAGCACCAACGACCCAATATAACAGTCCCCATTGATATATTTTCCCTTTTCAAGGGAGTCGATGTAAATTATACCTTGCATTCCTGAAAATAATATCCCATCATTTAATGAGTCCCTGGACTTTTTGGATGATGGGTTATAGCAATAAATAAATGACCTTTCACCTTAATAATCGATATCGTCACTCAGTGAACAAAATAATAATGATACTCTGAATGAACGGGTTTTGGATTGCGCATTTAATAATAAATTGCGTTAGATTGCCCTCCGAGATAAATCATATACGAGGCCAAACGTTTTATGCTCACCGTATATATTCACCAAAGCAATGGCCTCTGCATGACGGTAATTTATATTACCGATAAGTGAATTTCCATTCGATTAGGACGTCACCATTTGAGAAAAAGGATGTACCATGTTCTTGTCCAGAAAGCGAGTGCCATTAGTTCAATATATCTAGAAAGAGCGATAAATGTCCCAAGTTCAATTGCCCTACGATGAGGAAATTACGTCGCAGTCTCCCATTTACGTGTGCTAAACTCCAACCACGTAACATCCTTTCTAAGATGTATGGCAGTGCGTCAATTTTATACGACGTCGACCATCCTTATCCTCTTCATTTTGCGTCAAACCCATTTCCTGTTCCAGCACATTACCAAGTCTTGAGGCGAGATAGAATGCTTGAATACTCAGAAACCGAAGGGTCTGTGGCCTATCGATGTGTTCTCTGATTCATTGAATTAACTGAACGCGCAATGGATATTCCGCCTTCGATGTAAATGGAACAATTAAATCAAAGCACGCAACTAACGTTTAATGAAGTAATGCCAAGGAAACAAAACGAAATTTAATAACTATTGAGATATTAAAGTAGACAATGAAAAAACAAATCAAATAAAAACACCTCCAGGGAAACAATTGTAGTCCGCTTTCTGAACAAGGCCCGAAATAGAATGTCTGGACTGAATTGAATACCTAGGCGTTACCCTCACTCACGAATGCGGACAAGCTATATTATGTATTTATTTGTAAATACCCTGCAAGCCACCTCTAGGGTGTGTGGCAGGGGGTTTAATACACACCAGAATAATTTTACCCAAATATAACCCTACCGCGGTCAAACAATATGATCCCCTATCTTCGTTGAAAAAATGACATCTCTAAATCTATCTGTTCTACCCTTAATCGCTCTATGGTTAATTGACATGATCAGTGGTACGACGGGGTTAATATTTTACACTTAAAATGTCATCGCTAAAGAGACCTCATTCCAATTCATATGCAAAAAGAGCTTCAATCTGTGAGTTTTAATATTCGCTCCATTGAGTGATTCCCAGCCTAGCTGCTCTAATATTTTGGATGCACCACTGAGTTTATCATTATAACGTTTTACCATGGCTCCTATCTACGCTGCACGCGTTCCAATTCGGCAATTAATCCAACTTTATGAGGATCCCATGATATACTTGCAGCATATCCTATAAATGAGCTCAAACCAGTGAAATATAACATTCCTCTTTGACCTTTTCATCACATTTACCAAGTAATCTTCCAATAAATTCTAATGTTTTGTTGGCTTGTCCACATATTCCCCCGAGTATGTGTTTCACCCAGGAGAGATTGGGAGTGAGGGTAACGCCTAAGTATTAAGTTGAGCCTACACATTCAATTTCGGTGTTCCCGATGCAGTAGGCGTTCGGGAGGAAAATGCTTTTTTTCCAAAAATTTATGACTACGCACTTTTTTAAGGAAATAATTCGGATTTATTAGAGGAGTGCTTAGAATTTTGGGAACCTGCTTTCATTTTGCGAAGGAGCTGTAGACTCTTGAGGTGGAAACACTGCTAAATCATGGGTTCCAATTAATGAAAACGTCTTAAGGAAAAGGGTTCCCTCCCCTCAGCTCCTCTATCGGTGGACTTGTTTACTTCATATCCTTATGCTAACCAACAATGGCTTCGCTTATTTATTTTGACGACGTAATAACAAAATCTAAATAATTAATATTATTCGAAGGGTTGCGTAAGTAATATCAATTTGAATATGGGTTAATAGGCGCGGTGCACTTTGGCTATTTTCTCTTGCTAAGACTTATCCGGGCGGGAATGCATGTGAACATGGCACGGGGCTGTGACAGCCATAACATGTTCAAAAATGGCGGGCTGCGCATGACGTCACCTTCGGCTACAAACAATACCGTCGTCGAAGAGTTCCAATGTCACGTGACATAAGACCACTTGTTATGGTCCAGGAGTCGGCAGTTTCCGGTAAATGTGTGCGATTAAATAAGTTAACTCACGCGATAATAAGGGAGATCGAAATGGTCGAGGAGAATGGCCGGGGATCATCGCGGAGGGTGGCGCGAAAAGCAACAAGCTTCCTGCCCGCGCATTTCCATGTCGAGGGCAGGGTAAGCATATCTCTCCGCGGGACTGCGATGCACTGTCACTACGCGCATGCGCGGATAAAGAGGCCGTTGATTATCTTAAAATGAAAGTACAGAGACCGAAATTCACTCCCTGCCGGTGGATTTCACGTTCGCTTCGACATGGCGCCTGGTTGACTAAAAATACTCGTTAACCTGCGCCCAAACTGGTTACATTAGGGTGCATGCCCATTGGAGGAGGAGGGGCTAGGCTGGGGATCTCACTCAATTGAGCGCTTGACGGTTAAATCACACGGTTTAAATCTCTTCTGGAATTACTACCTTGATCAAAAAGTTCCCGGAATTTATTCAGAAAATTAAAAATACAAGTTTATTGACGGAGTTGACGGAGAAGAAGATAGCTTAGATCCAGGCATACTCGACGATGAAATAGAAAGGGCATTAAAGGAGATGAGAGCAAATAAGGCCGTGGTGGTGGACAACATTCCTGTGGAACTGTTGAAATGTTTAGGAAAATGCGGGAAGAAGGCCCTATATGGACTGATTCGTAGTATCTATGAGGAAGGAATCTGGCCGGAAGATTTTGTGAGATCAGTGTTAGTTCCTATTTTAAAAAAGGCAAAGGCTACATCATGTGAGGATTACAGAACAATAAGCTTGATATCCCACCCAGCTAAAGTTATTCTCAGGATCATCAACAAAAGGATAGAGAGTAAGGTAAATGATTACTTAGGGGATGATCAGTTTGGTTTTAGGAAGGGAAGAGATACGCGTGATGCCATTGCAGTAATGAGATCACTAATCGAGAGGAATATAGAATACAATCAGGACGTATTTCCGTCTTTTCTTAGATTGCGTCTTATTTCGTAGATTTCGAGAAAGCGATAATGATATACACACATAAATATGTCAGGGAGCTGTTTCACCCACCAAAGGAGAAAGACGACACACGAGCTGAATACTTTTCTGCTATCCTTTCCCCTTCTCGTGTGTCGTCTATTTCTCCTTAGGTGAGTGAAACAGCTCCCTAACGCCAACTTCTGGGCAATGATTCGGGGCACTTTGGCGCTTTATAAGATCGCAGATTTCACTGTAAAAGTACCCTTCCTCGATAGCTCAGGTGGTTAGAGCATCCGCCCGGCTAGTGGAGAGATCCGGTGTTTAAGTCCCGGTCGAGGAAAATAATTTTATATGTGTGATCTGCTCAAATCCGCCTTCCCCATCTTTCCTGTGTTCGTCCTTTATGTGTGTTCCTTTCCCATTTCCTCATATCCATTTCAATGTGAATGAATATTTGTTCGCCGTACGGCGAGATTTTGTGTTTAAATGGAAAAATATATATATATATTTTTTTTACATTTGTGGTCTGCTCAAAAACCGCCTTCCCCACATGTCCTGTGTTCGCCTTTCATGTGTTTTCCTATCCCCTTTCCTTATACCTATTTCTATGTTTGGATGAATCTTTGTGCGCCGTATAGCGGGATTTCGTATTTGAATGAATGTATATATATATATATATATATATGTATGTATATATATATATATATATATATATATATATATATATATATATATATATATATATATATAGTAAGTAAATCGTAGGGACGTCTCATTGGCAGTGATGCTGAAAATGTATTGTTACCCCCATCGTACTACGATAGGAGAGATCATGCTAATAAAATTAGAGAGAGATCAAGTTTACCAGGCCAAATTGATTTAGATACGTCATTTTTTTCCACAGACGATAAGTGAATGTCGAAAAACTGTCCGAATGGCAGCTGATTAACTGAATTTAGGAAAATAAACAGTGCACTACTAATATTTTAACCGAACATGATGGATGGATCCTTCACCATGACAATGCACATTCAGCACATTCATTATTGACTGTTCGCCAGTTTCTGGCAAATCATTCAATCACCTTGATCCTTGATCATCCTCCTTATTCGCCAGATCTCTCGCCCCCTGCGACTTTTTCCTATTCCCGAAATTCAGAAATGTGGAATGTTTGGACACCATAAAGCAACAAAGGACGAGAAAACTAAAAAGCCCAACTACTGCCGAGGACTTCAAAGGGTGCTTTAAACGGTGGAAAAGAAGAAGATGGAATAAGAAGGGATAGCCAGTCATTAGCCCACTCTAATCTCGTGGCTTCTTTGTTATAACACTTGGAGGAGGATTTTCTCGGGAACTTTTCCAAAGCCCTATTCTGCGATTTTGTCCATTACATTCCGCGTATTCCAAATGCGGCACAAGTGAAAACCTGTAAATTTTTAACGAACACAATGCGTTGAATTGTACCTACTTCGTGCCTACTCTTACCCTATCTGAAAGATAGAGAAGTTTTCGCAGAATTCGGATTACCGATTGCTTGTATGTCGGCATGATATCAACTGAATTTGTCAAGAGCATTTTTTTAACAATTTCATTTGAACGGCATACAACTGTGCGTGCAACTGTGCTACAATGATCTTCTTCCGCCATTCGCCACGGTGCTCTCTGCTGCTCTATCAAAGAGTGTTTGGCGGCGCTATCGTCAATCGCTGCCGCGACGACAAAGGCATTGTTGGTAACACTCTCAGAAAGAGGAGATTGGAAGATACCTCTCCCCCAATCGCGAGATAGATACAGGAGGGCACGTGACGTCCCGTTTTCCGGATAGGGGTTTATTTAATCACGATTATAACGTTAGTTTTTACACCGCGGTATTAAGAGCGACGGCATAGTTCTGCAATTCCACACAACATTCCCGATGTCCACTACGCTATGAAATGAGCAGAAGAGGTGAGTTATGCTCATCTCGAAATATCTCTCCCCCAATAAATTAACATGTATAATTCATTTCAAGGATATGTCATATAACAAACAAATGTTGTTCAACAAACCCTTCTCCTCACCCACCATCTCCAGTGCTTCCTCATTTGTTTTCCTTTCGGTCCATGTCACCTCCATTCTTCTCCACACCCACATTTCAAAAGCCTCCAATCCACGTCTATGCTCCAGCTTCAGCCACCACGTTTCCGCGCCGTACATAGCTACGCTCGATATCAGAGTTTTTACGAGTCTCGTCTTAACCTCCCTACTCAACGTCCCCGTCATCAACTCCCTCCTCCTTCAGAAAACCTCCTTGCCTAGCGCAATTCTTCTCCTTACGTCCCTACCACTTTGACCGTATTGGTCCAAAACACTTCCGAGATATGTAAACTGTTCTACCTGCTCTATTTTTTCCCCGCCTATTTTAATATTTAGCTTAGCCTTTTTCTTTCTGGAAAATCGCATAACCTTTGTTTTAATAATATTGATTCTCATCCCATATTTATCGCACTGAACCTCCAATTCACTCAACAATGCTTGCAACCCCTTGGCTGACTGAGCAACTAATGCTTGGTCATCAGCAAACCTAACCAATTTTACGAATTCCCCTCCGACTTTCATTCCTACCTCCAGTTCTTCCCATGCCTCTTTAACCATTTCCTCCACATATACGTTGAACAGCACCGGTGACAATGGACAACCCTGCCTTACCCCTCTTCCCAACACTGCCCATCCGGACTCTCCGTTCCCCACTCGCACCTGAGCAGTCTGAGACATGTACAGGTTGCGGATCAGTCTCCTGTCCCTCCAATCCATTCCTATTTTCTGCAATACACGCATTAATTTTTCCCAATTCACTCTATCAAACGCTTTTTCGAAATCTACAAAACAGGCAAAAACGTCCTGATTGTATTCTATATTCCTCTCAATTAGTGATATCATTACTGCAATGGCATCACGCGTACCTTTTCCCTTCCAAAACCCAAACTGATCATCCCCTAAGTAATCATTTGCCTTACTCTCGATCCTTTTGTTGATGATCCTGAGAATAACATTAGCTGCGTGGGATATCAAACTTATTGTTCTGTAATCCTCACATGATATAGACTTTGCCTTTTTTGGAATAGGAACTAACACCGATCTCACAAAATCTTCCGGCCAGATTCCTTTCTCATAGATTCTACGAATCAGTCCATATATGGCCTTCTTCCCACCTTTCCCTAACCATTTCAACATTTCTACAGGAATATTGTCCAACCCCACAGCCTTATTTGCTTTCATCTCCTTTAATGGCCTTTCTATTTCATCGTCGAGTATGCCTGGACCTAAGCTATCTTCTTCTTCTTCATGTTCCTTTTCTATGTCTAACCTTGTCGGCCTAAGTTCTTTACTATCAGTGTTTCTATATATTCCTTCCATCTCTCTTGGATTTTTCCTGGTTCAACTATTATTATCTTACCCCATTTATCTGTAACTGTTAGGACAGATCTTGCCTTTTTACTTCCCGATAATAACTTAACCTTGCTGTATAGAGCACCAATTTCACCCTTCTTCTGTAAACTTTCCATGTTCTCGCATTTCGTTTTCCACCATTTTTCTTTTGCTTTATTTGTGGTCTTTCTCAATTTATTGTTTAACTCTTTGTACTTCATTTTGCCTAACGCTGTGTTTACATTCTTCCATCTTCTTCTCTCATCCATATTTGCAATCATCTCACGCGGACGCATGGTTTCCTTATTCTTTTCCCGTTAATGGTTCCTAGTGTCTTTTGCTGCTTCCGATATCCCTTGCTTGATACATTCCCATATTTCTTCGATTGTACTCAGTTCTTTACCGTCATCCATTTTTTTCTCTACAGCCTACTGATACTCCTTCCTCGTTAATCCATTTAATGCTTCTACGTTCCATTTCCTAACCCTCCGCCATTGCCTTATCTTCTTGAAACGGACGTTGCATTTCATAATAACTAAATTGTGGTCAGAGTCCGCATCCGCTCCTGGGAAACTGTGCGAATTTATCACCCTGTTCCTTAACCTGTGCCTAACCATAATATAATCTAACTGATACCTCTCTGAGTCACCTGGCATTTTCTATGTATACCTTCGCCTTTTGTGATGTCTAAACCATGTGTTAGTGATGACTGACCCCTGTCCCCTGCAGAATTCAATCGCTTTCTCCCCGAGTTCATTCCTCGTGCCTAACCCATAGTCCCCCACCTCATCACCCTCTCTTCCTTCGCCTACCGTCGCATTCCAATCCCCCATCACTATCAAATGTTTCCGTGCAGGAACACGCGCGATTATATCCTCTAACTCATCGTACATCCTATCAACTTCTTCCTCCTTGTGATTGCTGCGTGGCATGTATACCTGAACAATGACCAAGTTCGTCGGCTCTGCTTTAATCTCTACGAGTAAAATTCTATCTGTCGCTTGCTCTATGTTGACCACGCTTCTTCCTACTCCTTTATTTAATATTACGGCAACCCCTCGTTGACGCTTGTCCCCGCCGCTGTATGTCACCCTATAATTGTCACTCCAGTAATCCCCGCTATCCTTCCATCTCACCTCGCAGAGACCTAAAA
Organism: Hetaerina titia; assembly: GCA_037158775.1. Lineage (NCBI taxonomy): Eukaryota > Metazoa > Arthropoda > Insecta > Odonata > Calopterygidae > Hetaerina > Hetaerina titia. The sequence continues at coordinate 113,895,865 of CM073773.1, read as the reverse complement.
CATCTATATTACCTCTTTCCATCTCTCGCTTAATATTTTCTAATTTGCCTGTCCTCAACATTGTCCTGACGTTCCATGTTCCTATTCTAACTACTTTCGTCTTCTTCTGAGTCTTCTGTCCTGCTGCTGTTATTTCTCCCCCGCAAGGGTTTCGGTGGATGACGACCGCGGAAGCCTTGCCTCCCACGCTGCCGGGCACGACACGCGGCCCCTTGGGCCGAGTGCCGCAGTTGCCAGGACTCAATTTCTGTTTTGCGTCCATCATTATTTTCTTAGGAATGATAATTTGGGATGGTTTCCCGTTGCCTTCCTCAATAATGTTTTTAACATGACACCATCACTTAATGGCCGCCCCACTGGGGTCAGACGCCATTGCAGCCGCCTCATTGAGAACAGACGCTGCGTGGACTGCCTTTCGTCTGGCTCCTAACCTTCGACCTATCTGGCATGGGTGACCCTTCCAGGAGTAATTATTATTACTCCCGCCAGCACAGCTCTAGGGGTCATCGGAACACAAAAGCCCTTCCACCACAACAAGGTTGTAGTCCATGGGAGGGATATATATATATATATATATATATATATATATATATATATATATATATATATATATAATATCTTATCTTCCGAAGAAGACGGGGTTCGAGTTCGTCGAAATTATCAAGATATTATTTTGACTGTTCTTTTTATATGTTCTCGTGCTGTGTGTTACTTAGATTAGGTTGCTGGATTGGGTTGTGTTTGGAGTTACAAAATGTTTATTTGATAGTTGTGTTCATCCAAAAACCTACCTTAACCGGTAGATTACCAAAAAAAAATAATATATATATATATATATATATATATATATATATATATATATATATATATATATATATACACACACACACACGAATATCCCAGTATCTCCAGCGGTATTCCATAACCGTCTCCCTCTATTTTTCCTATTTTCCCCGAACACCACACACTCAAGCACAGACATATTTCAAAGAGTTCGCGTGCAACTTCGTTAGTCAATTCATTCGTCCACTATGACCTTCGTCGTTCCACTGCAGCGCTGCATTTCTATTCATTCCTAGTTCCTCCTCGTTTTTCGCGCCCCTCTGCTACTTCACGGAGAGCACTGTGAAATCCAGGCTTCTTGATCACGTCGCCAGAACACCTTCCGGATTCCTTGATTCATGCGTGCATTTAATGTCGATCTTCTATTTATTATTTTTCATGATATCCCTGGATCGTACACCTTCTGGGTCGTATCATTATTCCTTTGTCCTTTCCCTCATCCTTTCCAAATCCATTCATTCCCGGCATTTAAAGCTATCCAAGAAGGTCCTTCACTCCCTTCTTTGCAGTTTCTTTATATTCAAATCAGTACGAAAAAAATAGATGTTAGATTTCACTTCATTGAAATGTCTCCATAGCAAAAGTATTAGTGGAGGACACTTAATTAGTTCCGAAAAGACCTCTTTTAACACCGCCATTACAATGGTTTCGACGCAACCTGGTCTGACGTGGACCAAATTTGGCTAAGGCCGAGGCAATAGAATAAAGTCTTTCAGTAAATCTTTCAATCCATCACTGGTCCACTAGCTTTTGAAAATGAAGCTGCTACGGAAGTGGTGTGAGTGCCATTCATAAAAATAATTAATATAAAATATAATTTTTTGCAAGGAAATAACTCATGAGTATCAGTTAAATACATGATTCACTTTATTGTCCTTTTCTTCCACGTCGATCGGTTTTAGACATGTATGTCAGGTGAACGTGTCAAAACTGGGAGGAGAAGTTATTCAGGCGTGTCATTTAAACCATTAGAGACAGGCGGGGGGTAATATTTTTTGAAAGGGGTAGGATATTTAGGGAATGCGGGAAGAATGGCCTGGCGTCGAAATAATTCCTCTCTTTTTTAATAACGAGGCATTTGGGGAAGCACTGTAGGTAGGAATGAAAGTCGGAGGGGAATTCGTACAATCGGTTAGGTTTGATGATGACCAAGCATTAGTTGCTCAGTCAGCCAAGGGGTTACAAGCATTGTTGAGTGAATTGCAGTTTCAGTGCGATAGATATGGGAAGAGAATCAATATTACTAAAACAATAGGTTATGCGATTTTACAGGAAGAAAAAGGCTAAGTAAATATTAAATAGGAGGTGAAAAAAACTAGAGCCGGTTGAGGGGATAGAATAGAGCAGGTAGAACAGTTTACGTATTTCGAAAGTGTTTTGGACCAACACGGTCGAAGTAGTGTTGTGGACGTAAGGAGAAGAATTTCGCTAGGCAAGGAGGCTTTCCTTCAAGATAGAGGGAGTTGCGGACAGGGAAGTTGAGCAAGGATATTAAGATAAGCCTTGATAAAACTTTTGTGTAGAGTGGTTTTGTACGGCGCGGAAAATGGTCACTGAAGCAGGAAGATAGAAGTAGAATTGAGGCTACTGTAGATATGTGGGTGTAGAGAAGAATGGAGAAGGTTAAATGGACCGAAAGGAAAACAAATGAGGAAGTACTAGAGATGGTGGGGGAGGAGAGCGGTTTGTTGAGAGAAATCCTATGGAGGCAGGAAAAATGGATGAAGGGCGTATTGAGCGGCCGTGGGATGTTGAAGAAGGTAATAGAGGGGAGAATGTTCGGCAAACGAGGAAAGGGCAGGAGCACGTTAGGGATGTTGAACGGAATGAAGGAAGTACATAGAGATGAAGAGGGACCTGATGTAGATTAGGTTGCTGGATTCTGTTTTGTTGGGAGTCACAGAGTGTTTATTTGGTAGTTGTGTCCATCCAAAAACCTTAAAACTTAACTGGTAGATTACCTAATAATAATAATTATAATAATGTGAACGGGACCGTTCAGTAAGGTAATACGCTAAGTACTTCGACTGACTTCGTTTTTTTCTGTTATGGACTTAATTTTCCGGAAATATAATGTCTCTATTAAACAGATTTGAAATTCAATAAAATGATAGCTCCATACGTTTAGGTCATTAAATTTCAAAATCCTAATGCTGTTAAAAAAATAGTGCAGGGGTTCGTATGGGTCGCTGTAACCATGGCGACGATGTGTGTCTCCCTCTGAAATTCGGTCTCTATTATGGTGACCTCCGTTATTCAAAGCTTAGTCCACGAAATATTTTTTGCGTCCCTTTCTCAGTGGGAAAGTGAGTGGTCCAGTGATTTCGCCTCTGGCTATGCGACGTGGGAAAGGATTTCCTATCCAGAAATAATTGTTCTTCTTGCACTGCAAGACGTCTCAGCCGTATCAACACACACCCCGGAGCCGAAATTGCGGTGTTTTTGAAATTAAGGGATCGCAGCGTCGACTCGAATCCGCTCGGGATCAATTAACGACTTCCGTTCGGTCTTGCTCCAGGCCACCACTTTTAATCTCTGGAGATCTCGAGTGTGTGTGCGTGTGGGGGGGTGGGAGGAGGGCAAGTTCAGAGGGCATAACATACGTTCGATCGAAATAATTGCTACTCGCAGGCGCACTCTTGTTTAATCGGCATATCTCATGATTGGAGTTCTCTCGAGTTGTTCAGCACTTTTAAGGAGGATTGTTCTTCCCTGATTTTCTAGATCCCGAAACCAAATGAGAAAGAAGGGACTGCGCTGCTATTGTGATTATTTCCAAGCAGTTTTTAAATTTATTTATTTTTTTAATTTTTAGGGTTCCGGTGCAATCGTAATTACTTGGGGGTTGGTCCGCGCCGTTGATTCCCAGGAACAAAATAAAAGGACGGATTCACATTGTCGGACCCGGCTCGTTTCTGGCGAACCCTGCTCCACGTATTCATCTCCTCCAACCCCTTCTTCTTTTTTCTTCTCTTTCTCTCTCTCTCGTTTTTTACCTCGTTAACTTTCCCCGATTATTCGCGCATGACCCGGAACAGCAGTACGGGAACGACGGCAGATATCGCCTCCCCCGCACCGCAACTCCACCCCCACACCCTCCGAGATTCAACACACGGTTGAGGTCACATTTGTCCCAGGGCATTGCCAGGGGTCGATTTCGAACATAGATGCTCACGGGCTCACTCACGACAACATGGCTACGCGCCGTCCGCAAACACTACGGGAGAATCAGGTCCATGGTGTTGTGTACACGGATGTACTGTCTATTTATTGCTTCTGCATCGCTAATCAACCTTTAACCTCCATTTGGAAGAATGCCATCTTTTAGGCATAAATATTGGTTGGCCAATATTTTATGAGATAATCGCCTTTAAAAAATAGCGTTCAGGTTAAGGATAAGTCAAGTAATGATGACAGATGAATTCGGTTCATTAATCGTCTCTACCCATCATGCTTTCATCTTTAATTAGACCATCTTCTAATGGTTTGGGAGCTTGGTAGAGCACTTCAATGTATTCTTTCCATCTATTTCCAATGTCGTAATCATCTATCAGTATTTTCCCATTAGCGGCTCGGATGTTATGCGATTTTTTCTTTCCAATTTCTAATTGCCTCTTCACTAGTTTATAAGCCATCTCACTATTTCCCTTTTTCATGTTGTCATTAATTTCCTCGCAGCAACTTTCAATCCATTCTTCCTTTGCCTTCTTTCACTCTCGTATTACCTCGTTCCGCAACTGTTTATTGAGGCCTTCTTCACTCTCATTTCTCGGATTCCTGTGTTTTCTTATTTCGTCTATGAGATCTCTTATTTGAGCTGTTATCCATGGATTCTTAGATATTTCCGCCTTACACACAAGGAGCTCCTCTGCAGCTTTGGTAATTATATTCTTAATTTCTTTTCATCGATCGTTTGTGCTGGTATTTCCTTCTATTTCCCTTTCGATGGCCGCGGTAAATTGTTCTCTTGCGCTCTTTTCATCCAGCATCTTTGCGTTTCATCTGGGTTGTAGTGCCTCTTTCTAAATCCTCTTGGATCGTATTCTGCTGTCCATGATCGTGAAGGACAATGAATTTCATATGAACACAAGGTCAGAAGAGGAGAGGGCTAAGTGGAATGTACTCGACGACAAAAAGGACACTTAGATGGATTGGTTACACACTTTGAGAATGAGATGGATTAATTAGAATCATAATAGAAGGAAAATACCGTGGTAGAAGACCAAGAGTGATCGGGGCAAATAAGGGAGGGTGTAAGAAAGATAAAATCTCAAGGAATGAGAGGGAATCAACACTGAGTGCAGGAGAATGGATGGCCGCATTGAAATCAATCTTAGGATTGAAATACTGATTATGATGATGATACAGTATTTGAACTTCATTGGATTTAGATTTCATTCCAGAATTCGATAGAGTGTTAATTTTCACAGTATCTATGAGAACATCAGCATTTTTTTATCATTTAGAGTACCTTGCAAAAAAATCTAATCGCCAATTGCAGCAGGAGAAACAACCTGATTCAAGTTGCTAAAACAATCCCTATTCTGCGGAATTTAGGACACAAATCAATCGGAGGGTTTTCATTGCTATTGTATCTCCTCCTCCATGAATGCCGGTCAAGGCCAATGGTGGTCATTCTGTGAAGTTCTTGTTTAAAGTATTTTTCAGGATTATTTTGAATGGGCACATACCCGAAACACATACATTTCATAGCCTCGTCTAAGAAGACTCCTCCCAATACCCCATGCTGAAAACGCCCTCTTCATCTTCGTATACTTACTTCCTTCCTCCCTTCATCCCGTCCAACATACCTAATTTTTAGTTTTCCTAGCATCCTTCCCTCTGTCACAGTCTTCAACATCCATTCGCCAATCCAAATTCTCTTGATTCATTTTTTAATTTCCTGCCTCCTTCGGGATTCTCCCAAAAATCCCCTTTCTTCTCCCCTTTCACCATCCCTAGTACTTCCTCATTTGTTTTTCTTTCGGTCCATTTCACCTTCTCCATTCTTTTCCTGATCCACATATCTACAACAGCCTCCAAACTACGTCTATCCTCCTGCTTCAGCGACCAAGTTTCCACGCCGTACATAACTACGCACCATATCAAATTTTTTACGAGTCTTGTCTTAACATCCTTACTAAACCTCCCTGCCTTTCATTCCCTCCTCCTTGTGGATACGCGTTGGCATCACGGAATTCTTCTTCTGACGTCCCCGCTTCTTAGAATATCTTGTTCGAAAACAATGCCTAGTTGGTAAACATGCTCCTCCTGTTCTAAATGTTTTACGTCTTATTTTAAGGAATGCAACATTTTATAAAAAATCGATCAATCTGATATGGCTTGTGAATTGTTTCCTCAATACATTTTTCCTTTTCGTGACCTTTGTTTAATTATTTCAGAATTTAATAAGTCACTTTAATTGCTCTCGGATCCCCACATATTTCACATGAGAGTTTATGTATGAAATATGTAGGAAGCCCCTTGGTAAATTTCGACCAATGCAAATGGCGAATGAAAGTGGTTGGGGGGGGGGAATTCATGTATCAGCGTCACATGTCGGTTACCGAGGACATCTCCAACCGCAAAAAACACACAGTTTGGTTGAAAGGGTGAGTGCAGCATTCGGAGGCATCAAGCGGAATCGATCCCCGTGCCCTCCGGTCAGGAACCCTGTTTCAATGGAACGATGTCCGCTTCCTCTTCTTCGTCTATGGAGGAACTAATTACTCGTGTACCAGACATCTTTCTATTTTTTAAGGTTGCTCTTTTTTAATCTCCTCCTGATTGAATATATATATATATATATATATATATATATATATATATATATATATATATATATATATATATATTCAATCACGAAATCCCGCCATGCGGTGAACAAATATTCATTCACATAGAAATAGTTACAAGGAAAGGGGACAGGAACACACATAAATAAATAAATATATATATATATACACACACATTCAAATACGAAATCCCGCCATACGGCGCATAAATATTCTTTCAAACATAGAAATAGGAAAAGGAAAGGGGATAGGAAAACACTTAAAAGGCGAACACAGGACATGTGGGGAAGGTGGTTTTGAGCAGATCACAAATGTAAAAATATTTCCTTAACCGGGATTTCCATATACCTATTTCTATGTTTGAATGAATATATATATATATATATATATATATATATATATATATATATATATATAAAACTTAGACAGCAACACACAGCACGAGAGCACATAAAAAGAACACTCACAATAATATCTTGATAATTTGGGCGAACTCGAACTCCGTCTTCTTCGGAAGATAAGATAGGTCTGATTATCCAGAAAGAAAAAGGCTAAGCTAAATATTAAAATAGGCGGGGAAAAAATAGAGCAGGTAGAACAGTTTACATATCTCGGAAGTGTTTTGGACCAATACGGTCAAAGTGGTAGGGACGTAAGGACAAGAATTGCGCTAGGCAAGGAGGCTTTCCTTCAAGATAGAGGGAGTTGCGGACAGGGAAGTTGAGCAAGGATATTAAGATAAGCCTTGATAAAACTTTTGTGTAGAGTGGTTTTGTACGGCGCGGAAAATGGTCACTGAAGCAGGAAGATAGAAGTAGAATTGAGGCTACTGTAGATATGTAGGTGTAGAGAAGAATGGAGAAGGTTAAATGGACCGAAAGGAAAACAAATGAGGAAGTACTAGAGATGGTGGGGGAGGAGAGCGGTTTGTTGAGAGAAATCCTATGGAGGCAGGAAAAATGGATGAAAGGCGTATTGAGCGGTAGTGGAATGTTGAAGAGAGTAATAGAGGGGAGAATGTTGGGCAAGCGAGGTAAGTGTAGGAACAGGATAGGGATGTTGGACGGGATGAAGGGAGGAAAGAAGTACACCGAGATGAAGAGGGACCTGATATAGATTAGTTTGCTAGGTGGGGAGTCAGAAAATGTTTATTTGGTAGTTGTGCCCATCCAAAAACCTACCTTAAACGGTAGATTACCTAATAATAATAGATGATTTCTTCGATAAATATATATAAATAATATATTTATATATACACACACACACATATGTATATATATATATATATATATATATATATATATATATATATATATATATATATATATATATATAAAGATACACACACGCACATATACATACATAAACATATACATTAGAGAAAAGAGAAAACAATGTTATAGAAACAAACTCACTTAAGGCATTAATATTTAACCAATTTCGGCCTCCTTCACCATAAATGTGGCTGGGAGAAGTGCAATATAGCTTTGTTTTGAACCAGTATCTAATAAATGAGTCTTCCAAAACCAGTAAATATTTGTGAATGATTCATTTTTCATTTTAGTGACCGGTTTATTTTCTTGTGCAGTTTTCATTTCGGTTAGCTCTGTTTTTTATTTTTTAATTTTTGCGACCGGTTCATTTTTCATTTCGACAAAAGGTCGGTTTTGCCGATCTTTTTTTAATGAACGACTCTGTGAACGCATCAGGTTATGTGATAACGCGCTCGTCTGTTTCTCCATGGACTGTGTGTTATCGACGTCTTTACGGAAATAGAAATATTTTAAACTAAAACTGAACTACTATTGCCTTCTTGGGAATGACAGTTATGTCAATTCCGCTGGTGATCACCTGACATGTGGAGCTGTAGTTAGGTTATCAGGATTAGGGAGCATAAGGGTAAAAAGATAGGCTCGGAAGAGATATTTGTAAAATATTAATCCTTAGCCCATGCCACCCGATGCGAAATTTCTTTTTTCACCTCAATCGTGATTTTGGGAAATCACTTCGCGGATATAGTAAAACATTGGGACCAATCACATTCGCTATCTTATCAAGGCCTTTTTAAATTTTAATACTTGACCTATGAAACCATTTATCGTCGCTTAAATAAATACTCTTTAAAATATATCATCATCGTTACAATTTATCGGTTAAAATGTATAAAAGTTGCAATCTGTTGTCTCTGTTTATTTTAAAATTAAAAAATCAATGATATATGCAGTTTAAAGATTTTGTCGTGAGGATATCTAACGCAATAAACCCAACTGGTGTACCTGTTTTCTTTTATTGGGCCGTTGAAATTATTTTTTTCCGTTTTCGGTCTAAAACGGCATTATAATTTTCAACACGTCCCCCCATTCAAATTACTGCTAAGGGGCACCAACAGATGACAATCGTTCTAAGAGGGTTTTATTTATTTATTGTAATACCCTGCAATCCACCACTAGATTGTGTGGGGGGGGGGTAAATACACACTAGAATAATTTTGACCCGAACATGACCCTACAGCGGTCGGACAATGTTATTTTGATCCCCAATCGTTCGTGAAAAAATTACATGTTAAATCCGTTCTACACTTAATCTCTCTAATTTTATTAACATGATTTCTCCTTCCGCCGAAGTACGATGGGGTTAATATAATACATTTTCAACATTACTGCTAAAGAGACCTCCTTCCAATTCATATGCAAAAAGAGCTTCAATCCGCGTGATTTAACTTTCGCTCCATTGAGTGATTCCCATCCTAGCTGCTCTAATATTTCGGATAAGCTAATCAGTTTATCATTACAACGTTTCGCAAATCTAACTCCTACCTACGCTGCACGCGATCCAATTCGGCCTAACTCCTACCTACGCTGCACGCGATCCAATTCGGTCTAACTCCTACCTACGCTGCACGCGATCCAATTCGGCGGTCAATACAACTTCGTGAGGATCCCATAATACACTTGCAGCATATTCAATAGATGAGGTTTAATCAACGTAATATAATTTTTATTATTATATTTTATATGTATTATTATATTATATTTTATTGTTATATTATTGGTATGATCTCTCCTACCCTAGTACGCTTTAATACATTTTCAACATCACTGCGAAAGAGACCTCCTTCCATATCATATGCAATAAGAGATTCAATCCGTAATTTAGCCTTCGCTCCATTAAGTGATGCCCAGCCTAGCTGCTCTAATATTTCGGATACGCCACTAAGTTAAGTCGGGGCTGACTATACGACGCATTTTCCAATTAAATGAAAAGTTAGCAAAAGATCCTCCGTTTTTGTCTCGCATGACGTTTGCCACTTATTTATTGACTTAACCTCCAAGGAAGATAGATTTTGACCACATGCGTTTGAAATTCAAGTGGAGAGGGATACCCTTTCCCTCGATCAAGCAAACATGAGCGATTTTTAATTAGGATCTGGCAAGTAGACTAAGCAACGTGCTATTTGGACGCCTGAAGGTTGCTCGCCAACATAGCAGGTTGGCGGTTTTATAGGGACCGATTTCATTCCATGACATTGCTCGAAGGGGATCATTAAACCCGAAAAATGTCTCTTAAAGTGTTCTTTAAGAATCTTTTAATCTTCTGTAAGAATCTTTGTTCTTTAAGAAATGCATTCAACCAGGGATTCAATGATCTGCTCACCTTTGGATCCAAAACTCTGTTCGAAAGATATTGTGTATTTCATCATCAAGTCTTCTAAGTAATACTTCATCCATGTTTATTAGATATTTCTTCTTTATTTGTGAAGCAACCTCGGGTTTTTATCCCTGATAAATTGATCCAGATATATATAAAGAAATATATCAACATGAAAATAATTACACAAAATTGAATTACTCATATTTCTCGAATCGATTTCGTAACGATGGCTCAATCACTGTCGAATACTCTCGTAAATCGGAATATTATCTATATAAATTGTTTCATAAAACGAAAGATACACACTGATTTTTCAGCTTAACGGCGCCGTACTAAGAGCGTGTCACGTGTGATTACCGTTAAACTGTTCATTCTTAAGCGTTAAATTCAAAATCACAATTCATTCCTTACTGCGGTTGTACTGTTGGCAACAGACAGATGACGTCGTTTGTGCCATTAGAAGGATTGGAGGGCATTGGGGGAGAATGAGTGAAGAGGGAAACATGGTGTAAGCATTATAACGCACTTTCGTGACTAAAGGCGCCAAGGGGTCACTCTCGATTCGACGTCCCATCCGACCTTAGACGCTTTCTTCGATATGGAACCACAAGTATAGGAATATCTCAGAATAATTTCCTGTCACCTCCGGGGGACGAACCCTTAGAGACCTCATAGGGGTGGGAATCCAGTACGCTATCCACCCGATTCACCCCATATTACATTCCTTGAACGTGTCATTTCAAAACATAACTTCCCATAACAAAAAACATAATTTGCCTTCCCTCCCCATATCCTACTAACACGAAATACCTGTTCAGTTCAAGTGATAATAAGTGAATTGATTGCTCACAAAAACTACATATACCACGGACAGTATTTGGTACGAAAAACGCGGAATTATAAAAAGTGTAACTATCCTGTGGGTTTAAATCTCCTTTCGATGTTCCATTGTTTAGAATCCTTCCAGCATTGACATAAATATCAAAAGCGACATTTATGGGCAAAGCCATTAATTACGGTAAAATAGGAAAAAAGAGATAATAAGCCTCAATCAGAGATAAGGCGAGGCGGGAAAATTATCGGGAGGTGTGTATTATGGGAGGACGGGAAAAGAATGTGAAGAAAAACCCAGAGTGTAAAAATATACAGCCGTAAAAAAATATATATAACCATATTATTATTATTAGGTAATCTACCGTTTAAGGTAGGTTTTTGGATGGACACAACTATCAAATAAACATTTTGTGACTCCCCCACCTATCAAACTAATCTATATCAGGTCCCTCTTCATCTCGGTGTACTTCTTTCCTCCCTTCATCCCGTCCAACATCCCTATCCTGTTCCTACCCTTACCTCGCTTGCCCAACATTCTCCCCTCTATTACCCTCTTCAACATTCCACTACCGCTCAATACGCCTTTCATCCATTTTTCCTTCCTCCATAGGATTTCTCTTAACAAACCCCTCTCCTCACCCACCATCTCCAGCACTTCCTCATTTGTTTTCCTTTCGGTCCATCTCACCTTCTCCATTCTTCTCCACACCCACATTTCAAAAGCCTCTAATCTACGTCTATCCTCCTGCTTCAGCCACCACGTTTCCGCGCCGTGCATAGCTACGCTCCATATCAGAGTTTTTTCGAGTCTTGTCTTAACATCCCTACTCAACGTCCCCGATATAACCATATAAAAACACAATATATATATATATATATATATATATATATATATATATATAACCATAAACACAGTAATCAACCTGAAGGTCGGTTTAGTAGGAGATGAGAGTAGGGGCTTGGTACATGGGTGGGCTCACTCTTCACTCACTTCTCACTCACTCACTTTCCCTGTGCCGGTAGGGACCCTCCGGTAAGTAGTCCAACACTGGACCACCGCGACCCGCCCCCGACACACACACACACATTTTTTATATATTTGTATCAGAAGGGCCAACATCTATGAGTAACCAGAAATACACCCTACCTTAAAAGAAATTTGGTACTTTAATTACGGCACATCTCTGGGTTTTTCTCCGCATTCTTTTCCCGTCCTCCCAAAATACGCACATTCCGATAATTTTCCCGCCTGGGGTTATCTCTAATGAGGCTTATTATCTCTTTTTTCCAATATAATGGAATTTCCTAAAAAATGGACGAATTTAAGCACAAAGGAAAAATAAATTACGAAGAGTTGAATAATAAATTGAGACGGGCCACAAATAAAGCGAAAGAAGCATGGTGGAAAACGCAATGCGAGGATATGGAAAGTGTACAGAAGAAGGGTGAAATTGGTGCCCTATACAGCAAGGTGAAATCACTATCGGGAAGTAAGAAGGGAAGATCTGTGCTGACAGTTAATGATAAACGGGGTAAGACAATAGTTGAAACGGAAAACATCCAAGAAAGATGTAAGGAACATATACAAGCACTGGATGATAAAGAACTTGGGCCAACAAGTAAAGGAACATGACGTAGATGAATACAACTTAGGTTCAGACACTCTCAACGATGAAATAGAAAACGCATTAAGGGAGATTAAACCTAATAAGGCCGTGGAGGTAGACAACATTATTGTGGAACTATTGAAATGTTTAGAAAAATGTGGGAAGAAGACTATAATAGTACGGCAGCTGGTGGTGTGTTGTGACCACCATATTTACACTCACAAAAACTGTACACAATTAACGAGTACCTTGCCAATAACCATTGGGAAATATGATATCCTCAATAGGGTATTTCGATGTCTTTCCCCCACCCGGGGGGGGGGAGAATGAAAAATCGGACATATTTTATTTGCGTCTTAAACATGGCTGAGTAGCCAATAGGGATGCCAAAACCCTGTTTTCACTATTTTAAGACGAATTTGGTGCGCCGATTCCGGAAACCAGGCGCGCAAAGTTAAAAAAAAAATTGCGAATCCGACATTTTTTTCGTCTTAAACTCGGCTGAATAGTAATTGGGGATGCCAAGTCCTCGTTTTGACCATTTTAAGACGATAATGGTGGGCCGGGTCCGGAAAACGGGCCCGCAAAGTTAAAAAAAAATCGCGAATCGGACATATTTCTACCCTGCTAAAAATTAGCCAAACGATGAATTGGGTTGCCAAGACCCTGTTTTGACCATTTTAACACGATATGACGAGGTATTTCTCACGTTTACCTAATTAAATCCTGTTCCCGTTTTATTTTATTCCAAAATTGTCTTCAGTCCATATCATGACGCGTCAATTTCAGCTCCCGATTTCCTTAAGCTGTGCCCCGCTTCTCAAACTTACAAAACGATACTGCGAGTCCCACGAAGACTTTGAAATGTGTATGTAAGTAGTATTGTGAAGCGGCTTTCTTTTGATTAGCACGGAAAATCCACACTTGGAAACTGACTACTGTGGCTTGTAGGAAATTAGGCGCTCTGATCGATCAAAGTCGTCTTTCTCTGTAACTCTCCAACCTGTCCGGTTTCGGATTTATTCCCACGTGAACGGGTCTTTTGAGCATAAACCGAATCGCTTCGCTCCCCACAGCAATTCCCGGTCGCAATCCAATTTCGCGTGACCGGAAATTCACGGGTAAACCAGAATGCCTAGGGGCACCAGACAGGAGTCGAACCGTGGGACTGGTGGCGGCGTGGCTCGGAGGGGGGTGAGAGAAATCCACCCCCGCCTCGACCGACCCCTCGCCCCCACCCTGCAGTAGGTTAAACCTTCTCGGCTGGGGCGTAAGGGGCAGGGGAGGCTAAGGGAGGTATCGGTCGTGTGACGCATAAGAGGAACTCCAAGATCACCTCACAACCGTCTGGCCAATGGGAGAAGCCGTTCCATTCCTCCCTTCCGGTCGTGGGAGAGGCGAAGGAGCAGACGAAAAAAAAAATTTGAACAGAAAAATAAAGAATTATGTAGATACGAAAACGGGACACGCTCTTCCTAGCGACCGACCAAACATCCACGAAGGGGGAGACCACTTCATGATTTCATTTTCGTGAGAAAAATGAAAGCTATTTTAAATTAGGTAAATCGATGGCGAAATCCCGACTCTCTGCCACTTCTGACGTACCCGACTAGTCTGAAATAGTGCCACACCAAATTTAGTCAAGCCTAAAAGACAGTATTTATTTATCCTCCTTAAAGGATGAGAGAAATTAAACAAAACACAACGAGGCAAAAACAACATAGTATGATGATGACCTACTCTCTCTCTCTCTCTCCCTCCCATTATATATATATAACTTTTGGACGGAACAATAGAACACAGAATAAAACAGATAACACGTAAAAGGACACTCACACTGTAGATGATTTAAGTTTTCGGCCTACTCCGAGGCCTTCTTCAGGTCAGACTGAGAGGTTTTGAGGGAAGAGTGCCCGGGGAGGGGAGGGACAGGGGCGGAAGGTTTAGGGACTGTTGGGAAAGAAATTAAAGATGGCGGTTAAGGGTGGGAATTTTAAAGGATCGGAAATATAGGATGTATGCGGATTCGCGAGTTCTCACCTATATGTTGGTGGCTGAATCGGGTAGGGATTCTAGAACTGTTAGGGAAAAGCATTCGTCGAATGATAGGTTGTGTGAACTTGCGTGTAAAGGGATAGGAAGAGAAGAGAATGAAGCAGAATTACATGAGTAGTGGTGATTGTTCATTCGGTTGGATAAGGGGGTAATGCATTCGCCTATGTAGAATGAGGTGCATTGTTTGCACGACAAAAGATAGATAATATTTTTTGAGAAGCAATTAGCGTGGGAACGGGGTGAAGGGACAATGAGGGGATGTGGGGAGAGGAGAGCAGATCTGATCAGCAGACATGTTTTACATCGGGGGCGATTGCAGGTAGGGGAAATATGTGGAAATTTGTCAGGGCGGGGTGCCAAAGGGTTGGTGGATCTCAGAAGGTTTCTGAGATTGGCGGGTCGTCTGTAAGCGACGGAGGGGCATTGGGGCAGTAAGGATGTGGTCGCGTCATTGTCATGTAAAATAGGATAAAGTTCTTTGAGAAGGGTTTTCAGTCTGTGGGATCCGGGGAAATAGGTTGTGCAAAAGTTGAGTCCAGCGTCAGATGTGGGGTTGTTATTCTGTGGTGTTTGTGGTCGGGTGGAGCGGTAGATTTTATTCTGTAGGAGCTTTTCTGGGTAACCGCGTTTGTGGAGTGCATGGTGTAGATTGTGGAGGTATTTGTTGAGGGTAGCTGTGGTGTTGCAAATCCGATGTCCGCGGATAGAGAGAGAGTTGGGAATTGAGCGCTTGGTATGAGAAAGATGACTACTAGTATAGTGTAAATATTGTTGATGATTAGTGGCTTTGATGTGTACTGAAGTGGTGAATTTGTTATTGTGAATTGAGATGTCTGTATCAAGAAAGGTGATGAAATGGAAGAAGTGAATTTAACAGTGAAAGAAAAGTTTAAGGCCGATAAGAAATTGTCAAGAGAATCAGAGCCGTGTGTCCAGAGCATAAAAATATCGTCAATGTAGCGGACCCAGAAAAGATGTTGGAAGGGTTGCTGTGAAGGGAAATTCTCTTCAAGGTGACCCATGAAGAGATTGGCGTACGATGGCGCCATCCTCGTTCCCATCGCTGTGCCTTTCGTTTGGAGATAAAAACAGTTTTTCAATGGTGGCCATAAGCAGGTTGGAGGTGGAGGGAATGGAGACAGAGTTTAAACGGTGGAGGAAGTGATACGTGTCTTTCGTGAAGGAGGGCAATGAGAGTACGATAGGTTGTAGGTGGTGATCAAGGAATGCGGAGATTCTTTCGGTGGGAGAGTTGAAACTAGAAACTATAGGGCGACAGGGGATGTTGGGTTTGTGTATTTTTGGGAGGAGATAAAACTGGGGTGTTCTGGGGTTTGGGGTGAAAGTAGGGATATGTCTTGGGAGGTGAGGCCTTCTTCTGGTCCAAATTGGAGGAGAAGAGACCGAATTTCCTTTTGGAAGGTTGGAGTAGGGTTGTCGGTGAGAGTGGTATAGGTGGATGTGTCGTTGAGGTGACTGAGGGCTTTGGAAATATAGTCTTGGGTGTTTAAAATTACGACTGAGGAGCCTTTATCGGCGGTGGTGACCACGATGTTGGGATTGGCCTGTAGGGTTTTAAGGGCATGACGTTCGTTTGTGGAAAGGTTATTTCTTGGTTTTAGAGATTGTGTGAAGGATTTATTAGAGACTTTTTGGAGAAGGAGGCGTATGAATATTTCCACGGGATGATTACTGGATAGGGGTTTTGGCTCATGAGTGGAGGCCGGGCGGAATTTGTTGAGTGCGGGATTGGTTTTAATTTGACTCGAAGAGTTACTTTGCGATTTCCAAAATGCGCGCCAACGAAGGTTTCGGCAGAAATTGAGTGTGTCGGAGAGTAGATTGATTTGGTTGATTTTTGGTGTGGGAGAGAAGGATAGGCCTTTACTTAGTACTGAAATTTCGTTCTCAGACAGGCTGGTGTTGGAAAGGTTCATGTCATGGGAATTGTCGGAGGGGGGGGGGAAGTGTTGGAACCCTTCGGTGGTGGTTGGCGCTTGGGGAAAACCGGAGGACCTTTGGGAGGAGGGGGGAGGTTGTAAATGGAGAGGAGGTCGGGTTTGTATTGAAAGAGTGGGGGTGGTTTGGGAGGAGGAGGCGGGAAAGAGTAAGAGTGCGGAAGTTTGAGACCCACTTGGAAGAATGAAATGCATAGATATGACAATTTTGTAAGGAGACGTTGCCGTTTCTGTTGGAGGAAACGTAGGGCAGATGAAGCTATGGCGTTGAGTTTTGGAAAATAGGTGAGGAGCAGTCATGGAAATTATTTTGAAGAGAGAAAATAGGTTTGATATGTGTTGTTCACGAATTTGTTGGTACTGGATAAGGATAAGGTGGGCATATTCTAAAGATTTATGTGTGTGTGTACCTTATATCTATTTATATAAATATACAAATAATAAAAAATATATATACATAATGAATATATATAAAGAGAAATAGATATAAAGAAAAGGGATAGGAACACACATAAAGGACGAACACAGGAGAGGTGGGGAAGGTGGAATCAAGCAGACCACTAATGTCAAAATATTTTCCTCGAACGGGACTTGAACACCGGATCTTATATATATTTATCCACACATACATATTTTATAAGATAACCTACCGGCTAAGGTAGATTTTAGGATAGAAACAACTATCAAATAAGTATTTTGTAACTCCAAACAAAACCCAATCCAGATACCTACTCTACATCAGGTCCCTCGTCATCTCTGTGTACTTCTTTCCTCCCTTCATCCCGTCCAACATCCCTGTCCTATTCCTAGCCTTTCCTCTTTTGCCCAACATTCTCCCCTCTATTACCTTCTTTAGCATTTCCCGGCCGCTCAATACGCCTTTCATCGATTTTTCCTACCTCCATAGGTAATGGGCAGTAGTTAATAAATTGGTAATTTCAACAACCAAGAAAAAATATATGGAATCTATATATGTGAGTTTCAAGAATATCAAGAACAAACAGTAAGATCTATAATCTACGAAATATATATGGGATGATAATCAATATTTAAAGTCTAGTGCGAGGGTCTAGTGTGAAGTAAACATTTCACACTAGACCCTCGTGAAATCTGGAGAGGCGTCCAACAGCTGAGGTCATGTGCGCCATTGGGGATGGATGGGAAAGGATGAAGGGTGGAGAGAAACCCTTGCGTCGGCATTAGCCTACTCTGATAACGTAAGGTGCCAGAGGGGTCTACAGCTTAACGTCCCATCCAACGGTCCGATACGCTAACCACCGAACCATCCTGACCCTCATGTACTATTCCAAGTCTACGTACAACACATACCAAACCTCGACATTTCAGGGATTATGGGCTCAAGCAGAGAGTGATGAATGGAATGCAGGAAGAATTCCACATGTGGCGGGGATATCAACGGCTTCTTTTGACGGCTGTGATTGAATTCAGTATACTGCGCATTTGGAATCACGTGGATTGTTCACTGGAAGCGTGTTTGTTGGAAGCACGGCGCAATGTCACTGGACTCCACAATGTTCTACATGCAATCTGCATACATACAATCTCGATCCGTGGGATTGGGTACGTCCCCTAAATACACCATATTTGCATGTATGCTAACCCTGCAAAGCATACACGATGGCATGTGGCAGGGGGTACTATACCTAGAACCAAATAGGGCAAAAAGTATTGTTTTATTTATCGTTGTATTATAAGCTACGTAGTACTCTGAAAGACACCGCAAGCGTCCGTTATCGTTCGTGGAAAACGTGACTTCTATAAATCTTTCTGTTCTCTTCTTAATCTCTTTTAATTTTATTGGTATGATCTCTCCTACCGTGGTACGTTTTAATACATTTTCAACATCACTGCGAAAGAGACCTCCTTCCATATGCTCTCCGACACTCCAAGGTCAGTAGAAGTAGACTGTCTGTACACAAATGCCTGAATGTGCACAGTAAAAATTTCCATTTTATTCAAGAATACACAATTTTCACTTTCTTTATTCTGATGAAGAGACCAGGACCCACCGTCATGTTTAAAAAAAGATTTCCCTTTTTCAAAGTTCATTTTTCATATTAAATACCTTTTCGGGCTCGGTCGTTGCTAAAAAAACCAAGAATATTACTGTCCCTAGATGGTGAAGTGATGAGTTGATGTGTGGAGTTAAACGTAAAATAATGTGATAGCCACTGGCAGATACCTTTTTCTTCACCCTATTTCAAAACTGCTCCAATCACTGAACGGAATATTGAATCTTCTGCGATTAACTACGCCGCAATGTTCAATTCACCATTAGTGTGCTTTGTTTAGATTTATATAGTATACTGGAAGCCACCGCTAGGGGTGCCATGGAGGAGGATTACTACCCTTGACCGAAAACACCTTTCCCTCCTAGCGCGGGTGGCTGGGGGATGTACGCGCCCCAGGCATTCAAAATCAATGGTAAAAGATTTGGTGTTTTCCCGGCGTATCAGCTGCGTAAATTCTTCTCGGGTCCTCCACCGGGTTATATTGACGATATAACCCGGTGGAGGACCCGAGAAGAATTTACGCATTCAAAATCAATATTTAAATTTTTCTTAATTCTTGATACAATATATAATTTTTAAATAATTCAAATAATGTAGATCAGAATAAAACAGTTTCTGGCGTAACTTTGTGGAAAATCTTCATACTGACTTTTAATAATCAAACCACTTTACTTTTCCACATAAACGTATGTGGAAAAGTAAAGTGGTTTGATTATTAAAAGTCAGTAGATCAGAATAATTGCAGGCACATACACTCAATAAAAAATTACCTTATAATAAAAATTACCGACGCAAATGTACACAGACAGACAAAACCTTTCTGTCTGCAGAAGAAGGTAGTTTAACCCCCGAAAATTGTAGTTAAAATAACATTGTTTAGTTCTGGCGAGTAGAGTGCCTTTAGTAACCAGATTATTGATAACTCCGCGTTTTTGAGTCGTGAACTAAGCGCAGCGGGAGGAAGGAACGTGGAGCATAGGAACGAAAAAGCAATCATCGAATGAATGATTGTGGGTGAGGACATGTTTTGGTGCCGGAAACTGAGAGAAAGATGTGCGGTGTTTTTAATGAGGATGGGATGGGGTATAGAAATTGCAAATACGCAAAGCGAGGGCATTGATTAATCCTTTTTTTTTGGCTAAATAATGGGCCGCCACGTGGCCCCAACCTGTCCGTGAGTTTCACGAAATACATTTGTCTAATTCCTTTGATGACTGTCTTTAAGGAATTAGTAAGCATTCAAAGAGGAAAACCCGTCGGTCGGCAAAACGCACGGATAGAGCAAATGCAGTGGGAAGGGGTGATGGGAAAAACAAAACGCCCTCTCTTTTTGTGTTCCCTCGGCCTGCACCCCTCTCCTTCCTCGGTCGCCGACGCGTGGCATGATGGGCAATTGCCGTTCACGGTCACGTTATGCAACCCGAGGTGGCCACCATGACGGTGGTTCGTAAACGGTTCGCGGTCGTCCGATGCGGTGGGTGGGGGTGGGAGCCTGCAGGGTGTGGGGATGGAGGGGGAGAGAGTTGGCCCTTGATCCATCCCCGAGGGAACGCACCGTCGCGTCGGAGCAGTGAAAAGTCAACACGGTAATTGGCCCTCCTCCCCCATTCAATGGGGTGCGCCCAATCGAAATCGGCGAAGCTCAAGGTCGACCGCTTCATACAGTCAGTGGCGCTAATTTTTCAATGAAAAAAATTTTGAATACTTCAGAGTCGTGCAAGACATCGGCCTTCCCGTATTACTAATCAGAGCAGGTGACCGACAGCTAAGGTCTTGTATGCAATCCTGGATAGAGGTTGTTCGGGAGGACAAGATTTTCAAAGAATGTAGAAGGAATCAGACCGAGAATGAACAAACATTATATTATTAAAAAAAAAATATATATATATATATATATATATATATATATACATTTATATGTATATAAACCGCACAGAGATGAAGAGGGACCTGATATAGAGTTGGTTGCTGGATGGGGTTTTATTACGAGTCACAAAATATTTATTTGGTAGTTGTGTCCCTCCATAAACCTACCTTAACCGGAAGATTACCTTATAGTAATGACATATGAACCATAAATACAGTAATCATCCTGTGCCGGTTATGGTTTCCCAGGAAGATCTGGTACCCGAAAAATCACTTTAACTTGGGTGGAGTTGCAGGTGCCCAGAGTGCCTTGCCCGAGAATCGAACCCGGGACCCTATATATATATATATATATATATATATATATATATATATATATATATATATATATATATATATACACACACACACACCCACACTAACAACACACTCGGAGGAAACATCGAATAGCGAAAACACACAGCAATTATTAGAAATATATTGAACATGGGAACAAGGAAAGAGGACACAAGGAAATTGAAACAAAAAGGAGATTGAAAACCGTACTTTTACAACAGTTTCCTCGTCAGAACTATCGATTGAATATCTTTACAAGAAAAAATCTAAATACCAATTGGATTTAATTTTAAACGCACTAGGACGAAACCCAAACAAAGTGTTTGCGCATGCGCTGAAATTGAAAGTCGAAAGGAGATTTGGATCATGTGTAAAAGGAGTCATTTGATGGAATATGAACAGTTGGGTAATGTCCAATTATTATTATTGAACCTACTGTTTTCAGCAATCGATTTCAGTAATAATGTCTTAAGAGAGCCTCAAACCGTAACAGTGCAATTATTTGATTAAGTTTTAGGACAATGTGTGGACGGAAGCGGATGCACTGTCGCTCAATGGCAATTGTTGAGTGGTGTTGGTGTTCAGAAAGCCTTTAGTAGCTTAATCATCTTTGCAGCTGCCTACTCAAAACAGCGAGAGCGAGGACGTGGGGCGTAAAATCAGAATTAGGGCGGGTCTTGACCGCGTTCAGAATGAAGGACTGACGAGCAAGAAGCGTAAAGGCGAGAAGGAAAACGACGGGTGCTCGCGACACCACAGAGTAATAAGGAGAGCAGTTCATGGCGAGCACATTAATAAAACAGAAACTAGCGAAATTGGCAAAAGGAACACGTGAATATATGGAAATCCTCCCTATGGCGTAAAATATTTTCAAAGGTGTACGATAAAGAAAAGGAGCGCGTCCTGGTAAGAACACCAGGTCAAGAACTCGACAGGGATAACTTCTCTTAATAACCGAATTTTCGACCTTGCAATTAAACAAAACCTGATTGTATTCGAAATTAAATGGCACGGTCGTTAAACGAAAGACATTTTCACACACTGTTTGACCTTGACCGTTTGGCTGATGTGTGAATTTTCAACGCCGTGTGGGACTTGGCATTCTCTTAGAACTCCTCCATCACCTATCAAACCGACCTTCGGGTTGAATACTTTGTTTTTTCATTTGTACCACAAAATTATCAGCTTAACTACGATTGTAAAAAAAGTAGTGAAAGCTGTCACCTGGGTCGTTGGTTTGTGCAGCTCGGAAACTAGGAGTGCATGTGCGTTAATGTATGCGATTCATTGTATATTTAAATTCGTATATGAGCTAATATTTTTTGCATGCAGTGCCACACGTCCTGTGGCGGTTTGCGAGTCGTTTTTTAGATATTAAGAAAACACGTGAAAACCACTAAAACAACTACTCGACTCGGTTGTCGTGGAATACACCACGTAAGTAAGTATAGAACAGTCACGCATTAGCAGTATGCAGTCACCTCTGTCGGACCATCAAACCAATTCTCACCGAATACACGACCTGCGAGTCACCTCTAGAAATTCGAGACGGTAATATTGAATAATTATTCGAGTCCATGAACTCCAAGATGGCGTCTCGGGATGACGCAGCATTCCTCGCCGTGGAGACAAGATTAAGCAGGTGCCCAAAAATTCGGCAGTCAATTGATGCTGCTCCCTAATGAACTCTGATATCCTCCCAAGGATGCTCTGCCCCCCCCCTCCCTCCTCACACGTTCGGAGGCAGAGCTCAATTGGTGGAATTGGGACATTGGGCTTCAGTATTCCGTGGTTGCCAAGGGAGATGAGACATGTTACGTCGGGGGTGCGCTCCATCTGAAGGCTTGCCTACGTAAAAGAACGGTGCTTAGAACGTTCGCCGTGCGGGCACCCATGGGAGCGGGGCGATGACCTTGTGCAGTCTGTTTGTTTTCAATTGAATGAAATAAATTTACGTACAAATGCCAAGAAACTATGGGAGATGTCGCAACGGAGTCATCCGCTAATATGCATTACAATACAACATTTCAGAGCGAAAAAAATCATCGGCCTTGGCCGGGATTCGAACCCGGATCCCTCGATGTCCGGCCGTGTGCTTTAGCCGGTTAAGCGTCCTCTTAACACTCTGAAATTTTGGGGGCTTTTAATTGAACAAGAAGTGACGAAATATCGTACATACAATGTGACACAGGTATTGTGTGTAACGTAAGTACTCAAACTCGACCGTACCTTGGTCTACAGAAATGGGCTCATTCGTCGTTCAAGTTGGCGCAAACCTCCGGACTTCAGCATTTATATTAAGATATTCACGACTTTGCACTAAAGCACTCTATGCCCTCTATGCCGGCTCAGGGACGTCAGCTGTGGAAACAATCGAAGTCGCCATTGCGGCGAGAAGAAGAACACCTTGTGAGCGTGAACGCGGATGTCGACGTGTACATTGCTATAATTGTTCGTTCGTTAATTTAATCATCGAAACTCAACGGCTTTTGCCCTCAAGACTTCTTTCAACTTTACCTCCACGTTGAAGTGGTAGTTAAGGATTGTATATATATATATATATATATATATATATATATATATATATATATATATATATATATATATATACATACATATATATATACATATATATTTATATTATTTTCCGTGTTTTGAAGTCGACTTGAAAGGAATAGGGAATGATTTGAAATTTAGTTTGAAATGTGAATATTGTAGGAAAGCATGGAAAAAAACCTGTACTGTGCTCGATTGCCCTTACTGGAGAACTACAACTAAGATATGAATCTTATTGTATCTTTCGAGGACATGATCTACATTCAAAGTATATTGTAATTTAAGCTCTCCTTCGAGTACTTACAAAATAATAGAAGATGTTTATCGTACATTTTCATGCTATATAGAAATTCGCAAATATTGCTTTTCTCGTAGAATGGAACTTGAATTTATTCATCCCCAACTTCAATTAGGAACAGGATATATTTTTGCCAGTAGATGTACCGAGGGAATAAAAATTAAATTGAATTTAATTATATAATTGAACAAAAAACTCGATTTCTTCGTGATCTGGGTCCAGACTCTGGAGGCAACGATTTACAACTTGACCAATCTATCGATCAATTTACAGATGGCCTGCAGGCAGTATTCCAAACTAATCAATATTTCATGGTGGGATGGTAATGCGGTAATGTAAAGCAGAGAATAGCTATCAGGCAGGGGGTGAAAGGGAATCAACACTAAATAGAGCAGAATTGAAGACTGTAGTAAACCAATCTTGAAGTCAAAAAATTTGATGATCACACACAACTTATTAATCTTTTTATTCTAAACTTTTGATGCTGAAATTATACGATACGATGTTGAACGATGAATACACCGCATAATATTTCGTTTTGTAGTCCAATTATTCAGTATTCAGAGAGCGTTCTCGATAGCACCATAATTATTTTGCATCGGAGTTAGCAACTATTTGTTTTTCCTGCACTCCGTGCAGTGTAGTCAATTAAAGGTCTCACGGCGGTGTCGAAGGAATACGGCAGGTAAATGTAATCGCGTGTCTCGCTGACGAAAATCGAAAGTCTCATTGATTCAGGGCTGGGGTGTCGCCGCCGAAAAAGAGACGGAATCAATCGCGAACCCTTGGGGCGGGTGTGTCAAGTGGGGATCCTAGGTGTGCTCTAGTCGGGTGCGTAGTTCTCGGTTCCTCGCAAGTCTGGAAGGGAGGTGGTTTGAGAAGGGAGGTTCGCACCAGAGTTAGCGCCAAATCCAAGTGCCCCGCTGTGATGGGTCCACGCCCGGTCCAGCGCAGACGATAACGCTGGCGGCGAGACATCCAAATTAGACGAGGAGCTTTGGATCGTGACTGCGCGCGTATTGATCGTGATGCAGTCACCTTAGTTCATGTTGCACTCATTAAGGGTGATTAAACGAACATTCGCGTAAGCATAATTCATGCGCTTTCCGTTAGCGAATATGGCGTCGATTCATAGTTCTTTTGCACTCTTTTGAAGTCCCAATTAATTTTTTAATCCTGCTCTAAATAAAACAGTTTCTGGCGTAACTTGGTGGAAAATCTTCATACTGACTTTTAATAATCAAACCACTTTACTTTTCCACATAAACTTTTTAATTTTTACTACCCAGGTTTCGTTATTCCAATTCCAGGCTTCGAAAAGAGTATGGATTAAAAGAGAGCTTCACGAATGGTATGTCAAGAGAGACTCTATCTCTCATTACCTCTATGTACTATAACGTATAAAGAATTGACTAGCTCTCTCCATTGAGCTGAATGGATCACTTTGGATGATAGTGTCCGCCAGAGAGCAAGTGAGATCATCTTCAAGAAAAAGAAGGTTATCTCCAGAAAGCTAGTTGCCCTGACCCAAGACAAACAACCTTCGATGACAACGAGGACTCCATATGTGTTCAAAGACAGAGTGGTTAATTTTTCCAAACATTCTTTCAAACCTGAAGAACTTAGTTCACTGAACAAAGGGCTGAAATATTGCCATTTCGATTCGTGATTTGAAAGATCTAGCCGTCGATTCAGATTTAGCCCTTCGGAAAGATGTCTCCGGTGCGAAAGAACGCATAGCCTCACAGATTCAACCCTTTGTTTCCAACATGCCATCATTGAATAAAATTCTAAAAAATTCAAAAGACTACAAAGCCTTGTTTTCAATCAGAGGCACGATTTCGGAAAAAGACCTTATTGTATCCAAAGCAGACAAAGGTAACGCAGTAGTTGTGCTGGAGAGAAGTGACTACATAAAGAAGTTTGAAGATTTCATCTCGAACAACAAAGCAATAGTTTTAACTAAGGACCCCACACCTGAATATCAGGAAGTGTGCAAAGCTTCCATCAACTCATGTGAAGTGATAATAAGCCCCAGGGAGAAACGCAACCTAATACAAATGAATCCATCAGTGCCCAGATTTTTTGGTTTGCCAAAAATCCACAAAATCAGTGAAAACCTGATGATGTTATGCTATAACGAAACCTGGGTTGTAAAAATTAAAAAGTTTACGTGGAAAAGTAAAGTGGTTTGATTATTAAAAGTCAGCCTGCTCTAAAACTCATTGCGTATTGATTCCCAGAAGCCAGTTTATGTTGCTATTCCATTTGCTCTAATCTTCTTAACCCACACATTAATTGACACAGTTTTAAATAAAATGGCAGGCAGATAACTCTTAGGGGATTTAGGCTGGGAGCCACTTGAGATTCGAAGAGAACAAGCGAGACTTAGACTTTTAGAAAAATTCAGAATCGGCGAGTTTATAGCGATGGCACTAAAGGAATTGTTATAATGGCCCCACACTATACTATAGGTATATCAGACCACAAGGACAAAAAGATAAGGCAGATAGATTCCATTGTACAGATAGATAAAAATACTCATTCTTTCCCCGAACAATCACGAATCATAATAGGAAGAAATCGAAATCAATTTAGAAAACGATGGGTGGTAAAATTTCGTGGTTGTGAGCCTGGAAAAGCCATAATTGTTGATGAAAGATGCAGCGGATGTCCCATCACTGCCACAGACGATAAACATGGCGAATTCGTCGAAGATTTTATCCAAAATGACCGGCGAATCACTCGTGTATAAATTACTGCTCAGGGGCATGCGAGACGAACTGCACTACAGGGGTGGCAATAGTTCATCGGATGGTGTTGATATTGTATTTTTGAACTTTTGCCATCATCTTATATTCCACTGACTCGGCTGAATCTGCGTGAAATGTAAATGGAGTGCAACTACGAGATAAACCTGTTCATGCAAAAAAATAATATTCGCAGCAGATCATTTTTTTACGTATTTTAAAATTGAATAAATGGAGGTGAAATAATTTAAAATAAATATTAGAAATATTGCGTGCGAAATTGGCCAATGGCCTTTGCTAGTTTTTTTAATTATAACATCCACAAATTACAACTTTTCATGTTGGTTTATGTGGAAGGTTTCAAATCTAAGTCAATTTATAATATTCTTTAAAAAAAACAGCATCATTTATGTGATTTAAAATTTCCAATGGGAAATTTTTCCTCTTCGATAAATATATTTCGTCATTAATATATTATCAATTATAGCACATTCATTAAAGGAATGTAAGAGCTTGTAAAATGATTCCTACCATTAATGAAGATGGTTACGGAAGTAATAAAATTATGATTTTTTAAACATGTGAAAGTAATTAAGAATACATCTTCGGCGAGTGCGAGCGTAATCAATGCCCATTTAAATGTCGACTGTTAAATTGTCAAGAGCGCTTTTCGTCGGTTAATTGTTTTATGTCTTCGTCCTCGAGAAATTCGTACATGCGTCCGAAGTAATGAAGGCTTGAGAACGCAGAATGAACGGATCGGAAGATTCAGTCCTTCGGTGAACGATAAGAACGGATCCACCGATGTAAGGAGAATGCCAAGTATAGGAGCCAACAATTAAACAATCGCCATTTACCGCGCGGCGATGCTGGAACTCGCGCCGTTCGCTTTGCAATAGGTGGG
Source organism: Hetaerina titia (assembly GCA_037158775.1). Classification (NCBI taxonomy): domain Eukaryota; kingdom Metazoa; phylum Arthropoda; class Insecta; order Odonata; family Calopterygidae; genus Hetaerina; species Hetaerina titia. Next base: position 113,868,379 of record CM073773.1, on the reverse strand, counting down.
AATTTGTCTCCGAATCACCTCTTCCCTCCCCTCCCTAAGCGTCTTTCGAAAGGTCACAGGTTTGTTTGTGTTATCCTCGACCTTCGAAGAAGGGGTACCCTTTACTTACTCCCAAACTTTTCCTCCCTACCTCTCTCTCTTCTCTCTTTGGTTTCGCCGCAACACGCGCGTCTCTTCAGTCATCTTTTTTTCGGTATATTTTTTTCCTTCGAACAACCTTCCGCATCCATCTTCCAAGAAGCAAGAGAGAAGAATTTGCAAAGACTACTCCGTTTCCCCGAAACCAGATGGCGCGCAGTCGACCGTGACGCAAAATGATTCAATCAAAGCGATTAATTTTCTAATCTTGACCTCTCCTCCAACGACTGAGACGTAAATTCCAGTCTCTCTCTCCCTCGTTCTCTGGAATGTTAATTAAACAATATCCTAAGACGAGAGGGGAGTGAAAAGCGAACAAAAAACCTATTGAATGGAGATGGAACATTCGAATATGACTCAGAGCGTCAGTTAAGTTACAAAAGAAATATTTATGGAATATGTTTTCTTAAGGTTATGCGATTTTCCAGGAAAACAAAATTCTAAGTTGAACATTACAATAAGAGGGTACAAAATAGAGCAGGTAGAACAGTTTACGTATCTCGGAAGTGTTTCGGACCAACACGGTCAAAGTAGTTGGGAAGTAAGGAGAAGAATTGCGCTATTAGGCAAAGAGGCTTTCAAAAGGAGGAGGGAGTTGATGACGTGGACGTTGAGTAGGGAGGTTAAGAAAAGACTAGAAGCGTAGCTATGTACGGCCCGGAAACGTGGTTGCTGAAGCAGAAGAATAGGCGTAGATTGGAGGCTTTCGAAATGTGGGTGAGGAGAAGAATGGAGAAGGTGAAATGGACCGAAAGGAAGACAAATGAGGAAGTACTGGAGATGGTGGGTGAGGGGAGGGGTTTGTTGAGAGAAATTCTATGGAGGCAGGAAATATGGATGAAAGGCGTATTGAGCGATAGTGGAACGTTGAAGAAGGTAATAGAGGGGAGAATGTTGGGCAAGCGAGGAAAGGGCAGGAACAGGATAGGGATACTGGACGGGATGAAGGGAGGAAAGAAGTACAGAGAGATGAAGAGGGACCTGATGTAGAGAAGGTTGCTGGATTGCTTTTGTTTGGAGTTACAAAATATTTATTTGATAAACCATAAACCTACCTTAACCGGAAGATTACCTAATAATAACAATAAATATTTTCTTAACCCTAGAACAGGAACGCTAGGTGAAAAAACACCCCACACCGGTTTAAATCTCGCTGCAAAAAGAAACGACTTATGTTTACGACCCCCTTCTTTGACGATTTTCTCGGACCCTTCACACTTTTAGCCAAACTATTTAGCTCCCTTGATTTTTGATCAAAATACGAAAAAAATGAGCCCTCGTGGAACCCTCAAAGTCATACTGGTCCCGAGATACGGGCCCTTGAAAATTGGGGTGTTTTTCACCCCGCGATCGCCGAATAGGTAAAAAAATTGCGATACCTTTCTAGGGTTAAAAATATTTCTCACTCTTAATACCTTGTAGAAATAACCTTTTCCTGATAAAACAACTACCTCTTTTTTTATCTCGGCTCTTGTGAATGTTTGGTACGACGAAAATAAAGTTATTCCACTTAATTCTAAGTGAAATTCACCGGCTATTATTTTTTTATATTCTTACAACATTTGTACATATAAGTTACTACGACATCACACATAAACAATAGGTCACTCACATGACTATGATTAGGTTTAATTGTATTATCTTTCCATAATTCTTCCAAAACTAACATTATTATCCCGTTAGTCGAACGTATTTACAAGCGCATTTCTGCAGAAAACCCAGCAGTCACCGTCAGGAACCAGTGGTGGGGAACCGGAAGGGTCATGCGTTCATTGAAAATTAATTCACGCATTCACTTCATCATACGTAGTCCGACCAATAAATACGAGTCAATAAATTCACCTGATCCTCCTTATTCGCCAGATCTCTCGCCCCCGGCGACTTTATCCGATTCCCAAAATGCAAAAAATGTGACGAGGGGACATATCAGTGGGAAGATGTCGAAGACACAATAAAACAAGAAACGACGAGAAAACTAAAACGCCTAACTACTGCCAAGGACTTCCAAAGTGTTCTTTATATACAGCGGAAAAGAAGATGTAATTAGAAGACATAGCAACGAATGGAGAGAACCTTGAAGGGGACAAAATCGATATGGACTAAATTTCGCGAAATTAAGTTTTTATGGCCTCAGTTCGCGTATTTATTGGACAGACCAAGTATGCTGGCTGATATAAAAATCACTGGGGCACTTAAATGCCTATGTTAACCTTGCTCAAATTGGTGGGTGTGGCTAAATAACGAAATGTATGTCCGCCGATGAACATATTAAGAGAGCATGAGTTTGATTTTATTAAGATGGCGTACGGCGCGGGGGAAGAGCGAGGCGCACTTGAATCCATCGGCGACGGTGTCTCTTTCTATTTCCCCATTTATCACGCTGCTCGAATCTACACACATAATATATTTTGGCGACATTTTAATTCTATGAAAACCGCGAGAAAACCTCTGGCGTCCAACACTCTGCTAGACGTCTTTGAAATTTCGCCTGCCTTCTACCTGAATCAAAATACCCCCAACTCGATAATATCACTCCAACATTCGAGTCACGATTTCACTCCTCCCGTGGTTTTCTTTATCAAATTTAACGGATTTCCACTGAGCTCGATCCAATTTTTCGTTGAAAGTTATCTCCCTTGGATTCGATAATATTACCAGGATTTCCAAGTGTGGCCTTACTACTCGAATTGCGAAATGGCTCCCTCACTCGGCCTTAACATTCCATTACATTCCATTACATTTCCATCACAGACAGTTTGTTTTCTAGATTTCTAAACTGTATACTAATATTCGAGATGTATGTATATATAAATATATATATTTTTTTTAGGTAATCTACCGGTTAAGGTAGGTTTTTGGATGGACACAACTATAAAATAAACATTTTGTGACTCCCCACCCAGCAAACTAATCTATATCAGGTCCCTCTTCATCTCGGTGTACTTCTTTCCTCACTTCATCCCGTCCAACATCCCTATCCTGTTCCTACCCTTACCTCGCTTGCCCAATATTCTCCCCTCTATTACCCTCTTCAACATTCCACTACCGCTCAATACGCCTTTCATCCATTTTTCCTGCCTCCATAGGATTTCTCTCAATAAACCCCTCTCCTCCCCCACCATTTCTAGTACTTCCTCATTTGTTTTCCTTTCGGTCCATTTCACCTTCTCCATTCTTCTCCACACCCACATTTCAAAAGCCTCCAATCTACGTCTATCCTCCTGCTTCAGCGACCACGTTTCCGCGCCGTACATAGCTACGCTCCATATCAGAGTTTTTACGAGTCTCGTCTTAACATCCCTACTCAACGTCCCCGTCATCAACTCCCTCCTCCTTGAGAAAGCCTCCTTGCCTAGCGCAATTCTTCTCCTTACGTCCCTACCACTTTGACCGTATTGGTCCAAAACACTTCCGAGATATGTAAAATGTTCTACCTGCTCTATTTTTTCCCCGCCTATTTTAATATTTAGCTTAGCCTTTTTCCTTCTGGAAAATCGCATAACCTTTGTTTTATTAATATTGATTCTCATCCCATATTTATCGCACTGAACCTCCAATTCACTCAACAATGCTTGCAACCCCTTGGCTGACTGAGCAACTAATGCTTGGTCATCAGCAAACCTAACCGATTTTACGAATTCCCCTCCGACTTTCATTCCTACCTCCAGTTCTTCCCATGCCTCTTTTATCATTTCCTCTACATATACGTTGAACAGTACCGGTGACAATGGGCAACCCTGCCTTACACCTCTTCCTAACACTGCCCATCCGGACTCTCCGTTCCCCACTCGCACCTGAGCAGTCTGAGACATGTACAGGTTTCCGATCAGTCTCCTGTCCCTCCAATCCATTCCTATTTTCTGCAATACACGCATTAATTTTTCCCAATTCACTCTATCAAACGCTTTTTCGAAATCTACAAAACAGGCAAAAACGTCCTGGTTGTATTCTATATTCCACTCGACTAGTGATCTCATTACTGCAATGGAATCACGCGTACGTCTTCCTTTCCTGAACCCAAACTGATCATCCCCTAAGTAATCATTTGCCTTACTCTCTATCCTTTTGTTGATGATCCTGAGAATAACTTTAGCTGCGTGGGATATCAAACTTATTGTTCTGTAATCCTCACATGATATAGACTTTGCCTTTTTTGGAATACGAACTAACACCGATCGCACAAAATCTTCCGGCCAGATTCCTTCCTCATAGATACTACGAATCAGTCCATATATGGCCTTCTTCCCACCTTTCCCTAACCAGTTCAACATTTCTACAGGAATATTGTCCACCCCCACAGCCTTATTTGCTTTCATCTCCTTTAATGGCCTTTCTATTTCATCGTCGAGTATGCCTGGACCTAAGCTATCTTCTTCTACGTCATGTTCCTTTTCTATGTCTAACCTTGTCGGCCTCAGTTCTTTACCATACAGTGTTTCTATATATTCCTTCCATCTCTCTTGGATTTTTCCTGGTTCAACTATTATCTTACCCCACTTATCTTCAACTGTTAGCACAGATCTTGCCTTCTTACTTCCCGATAATAACTTAACCTTGCTGTATAGAGCACCAATTCCACCCTTCTTCTGTAAACTTTCCATATCCTCGCATTGCGTTTTCCACCATTCTTCTTTTGCTTTGTTTGTGGCCCTTCTCAATTTATTGTTTAACTCTTTGTACTTCATTTTGCGTAACTCTGTTTGTTACATTCTTCCATATTCTTCTCTCATCCATCTTTGCAATCATCTCATCCGTTACCCATGGTTTCCTTATCCTTTTCCCGTTAACGGTTCCTATAGTGTCTTTAGCGGCTTCCAATATCCCTTTCTTGATACATTCCCATTTTTCTTCGATAGTACTCAGTTCTTTACCGTCATCCATCATTTTCTCTACAGCCTGCTGATACTCCGTTCTCGTTAATCCATTTACTGCTTTTAAATTCCATTTCCTAACCCGCCGCCCTTGCCTTATCTTCTTGAAACAAACATTACATTTCATAGCAACTAAATTGTGGTCAGAGTCCGCATCCGCTCCTGGGAAACTGTGCGAATTTATCATACTGTTCCTAAACCTGTGCCTAACCATAATATAATCTAACTGATACCTTTCTGAGTCACCTGGCATTTTCCATGTATACCTCCGCCTTTTGTGGTGTCTAAACCATGTGTTAGTGATGACTAACCCGTTTTCTGCAGAATTCAATTGTTTTTTCCCCGCGATCATTCCTCGTGCCTATCCCATACTCCCCCACCTCACCACCATCTCTTCCTTCGCCTACCGTCGCATTCCAATCCCCCATCACTATCAAATGTTTCCCTGCAGGAACACTCGCGATGATATCCTCTAACTCATCATACATCCTATCGACTTCTTCCTCCTTGTGGTTGCTCGGTGGCATATATACCTGAACAATGACCAAGTTCGTCGGCTCTGCTTTAATCTCTACGAGTAAAATTCTATCTTTCGCTTGCTCTATGTTGACTACACTTCTTCCTACCCCTTTATTTAAAATTACGGCAACCCCTCTTTGGCTCTCGTCCCCGCCGCTGTATATCACTCTATAATTGTCACTCCAGTAATCCCCGTTATCCTTCCATCTCAGCTCGCAGAGGCCTAAAACATCTATATTACCTCTTTCCATCTCTCGCTTAATATTTTCTAATTTGCCTCTCCTCAACATTGTCCTGACGTTCCAGGTTCCTATTCTAACTACTTTCGCCTTCTTCTGAGTCTTCTGTCCTGCTGCAGTTATTTCTTCCCTGCAAGGGTTTCGCGGGATGACGACCGCGGAAGCCTTGCCACTCCCGCTGCCGGGAACGACACACGGCCTCTTGGGCCGAGTCCCGTAGTTGCCAGGACTCATATTATCTATAGTGCCCATCATTATTTTCTTGGGAATCATAATTGAGGTGGTTTCCCGTTGCCATCCTCAATAGTGTTTTTAACGTGACACCATCACTTAATGGCCGCCCCACTGGGGTCAGACGCCATTGCAGCCGCCTCACTGAGGAACAGACGCTGCATGGACTACCTTTCGTCTGGCTCCTAACCTTCGACCTATCTGGCATGGGTGACCCTTCCAGGAGTAATTATTATTACTCCCGCCAGCACAGCTCTAGGGGTCATCGGAACACACAAGCCCTTCCACCACGACAAGGTTGTAGTCCATGGGAGGGATATATATATACATGTGTAAAAATATATATACTATCCCATTTCCTTTTATCTATTTATATGTGTGAAGTAATATTTGTTCGCCGTATGGCGGGATTTCGTGTTTGAATGTGTATTTGGCCAATGTGGCTCATCTCTTCTTCTGGCTATGCGTTCCATGAAACGCACCGTTCTGTTCCTACCCTCTATGATGCTGTATACTTCTTAACCTACTGTCCTTTCTTCTTTTGTATGCTGTCTATTTCTACTTTGTTGGGTGAAACAGCTCCCTAACGCCCTATCTGGGCAAAGAAATCGGAGCACGTGGGCGCATTAAAACATCGCAGATCTCAGCCGCCTCCTTCTCTCTCTGTCCCACATACCCTAGTCTAGGCTAGTCATTCCTAACTTATCTTCCGAAGAAGACGGAGTTAGAGTCCGTCGAAATTATCAAGATATAACGTGTGAGTGTTCCTTTTATGTGTGTTCTCATGTGGTGTTGCAGTCTAAGTTTTTTATTTAACACTTCCGTGTTACTTATAAGAAATTATATATATATATACTACCCTATATAGAAGAAATTATATATATATATATATATATATATATATATAGATGATTTCTTCGAAGTAACACGGAAGTGTTGAATAAAAAACTTAGACAGAACACACAGCATGAGAAGACATAAAAAGACCACTCACAATAATATCTTGATAATTTCGACGGACTCGAACTCCGTCTTCTTCGGAAGATAAGGTATGACTGAGGAAAAGGGTACGTGGTGCAGAGAGAGTAGGGGACGAGGGATAGGGGAAGGGGGAGGTTATGGAGGGGAAAGGGAGGCCAGAGGGGAGCGGAGATGGAATAAGGAGGCCAGAGGGGAGTGCAGATGGAATAAAGAGGATGCGGAAATAGTAACAAGCGACACAGAAAACTAACAATTCATCCACAGATACCACAACACCCATGACCAAGGCATCAACTCACCAAGTCAACATAAGTGCTCGGCATGTCAAAACCCAGGACAAGGATGACGAAGTGTATGCGGATGAATAAATTGCCCCACCACCTCGCAAGAAACAAATCCACCTTCATCCACCCCAGCCCCCCCACAAATTTAGTGAACGACATTGAGACCCGGATGTTGATAGGCTTTACACAGCCATATAAATGCCAATTCCATTGTTTTTAATTTTATAGGGTTATCGGATGGGGGAAGGGATGCTAGAACGGAAACATTGTAACAGTGGTTGAAGGGGGTGTTGTGGTGGGAGGCATGTTTTGGGATGGGAAGACCCGCGGAAGGGGAAGAGGGATTACATGAGGAGCGATGATTGTTCACCCTGAGGTTCAGGGGTGTAGAGCACTGGCCTATATAAAATGCCGGGCAGAGTTTGCAAGTCAGAAGATAGATTACATTCTGAGACGTGCATGAGGAGTGGGGGAAGGGCGGGAGAGAGTTAAAAGGTGGAATGGAGAGGGGTGGAGTGGTGAAAATAGGACAAGTTTTGCATCTTGCTCGCAAGCACGGAGTGGGTGTGATTCTGGGGGTGAGAGGGGATTTGGAAAGAGGCTTGGTGGATTTCAGGAGATCGGATAGGTTGGCGGGCCGTTTAAAGGTATCGTGGGACAATTCATTCATCGGCATACATTTTGTCATCCTTGCCCTGTGTTTTGACTTGTCAAGCCCTTATGATGACTTGGTGAGTTGATGCCTTGTTCATGGGTGTTGTGGGATCTGTGGATGAATTGCTAGTTTTCTGTGTCGCTTGTTACCATTTCCGCATCCTCCTTATTCCATCTCCGCTCCCCTCTGGCCTCCCTTTCCCCCTCCATAACCTCCTCCTTCACCCCTCTCCCACCACATGTTCTCCGTTCCGCTTTCTCCCCCTCCATATAACCCTCCTTCCCCTTCCCCCACTACCTGTTTTTCCCCTCTCCCTCGTCCCATACCCTCTCTGCACCGCGTACCCATTTCCTCAGTCATATCTTATCTTCCGAAGAAGACGGAGTTCGAGTCCGTCAAAATTATCAAGATATTATTGTGAGTGTTATTTTTATGTTCTTGTGCTGTGTGTTACTGTCTAAGTTATTTATTCTCCCATTTACTACCTTGATCAAACAGTTCCCGGAATTTATACAGAAAATTAAAAATACAAGTTTATTCATCTAAATCTATATTGTCCCCTTCAAAGTAATCCCCATCGACTGCAACACACTTATGCCAGCGCTTGATCCAATCCTCGAAACATTTTTTATATTCGGTTTTCGGTATGTCCATCAGTGCTTCCTGCGATTTTTCCATTACTTCCTCTCGGCTGCTAAAACGCGTTCCCCGTAATGGTTTTTTAACTCGATTGAACAGAAAGAAGTCACAGGGAGCCAAATCAGGTGAATTCGGTGGCTGTTGGATGGTATTTGTTACATTTTTCGTCAAAAAATTACGAATAATGATAGCACTGTGCGACGGTCTCGACGCACTGTGCGACGATTTCTGGTCTCTTTCGGCGAATTGCTTCACGCAAACGTCTCATAACGCCCAAATAATACTCTTTGTTTACTGTCTGGCCTTCTGGCAAAAATTCATGATGCACTACACCGTTGTAATCCATGAAAACCGTCAGCATTGCCTTCTTTTTTGACTGAAAACGACGTGGTTTTTTTGGTCTCGGCTCATTTGGTGAACGCCATTCACTTGCCTGATGTCTGGATTGCGTGTCGTACTCATAAACCCACGTCTCGTCTCCAGTAATGATCCTTTTGATGAATGTGGGATCGGATTCAGCCTCGCAAATCATGTCTTTTGCGACGTCAACACGGTCTCTTTTTTGCATGAAATTGAGGTCTTTTGGCACCAACTTTGCTGCTACACGACGGAAACCCAAATCATTAACCAAAATGTCTTGGGCGGATCCATAGGCAATGTTCAAGTCCTCCGCTATTTCTCTGATGGTTAATTTGCGGTTATTGACCAACATTTCTTTTACTTTATCAATTTTTTCACAGACTTTCGATGTCGATGGTCTGCCACTGCGTTCATCATCTTCGATTGACTCACGACCACTTCTGAACCGCTCGTGCCACTGGTAAACGACCGTTTTTTTAGAGAATCGTTGCCGAAACACTTTTCCAAAATTTCCAACGTCCGTGCGCCACTAAATCCGTTTTTTACGCAAAATTTAATACAAGTTCGTTGTTGCAAATTTAAATCCATTTCTGCAATTGTAAAAAAAAGGCCAACACACACAGAGATAGATGTACTCTTGGCTACGTAACTTTTGCAAATGTCAAGTTATGACACTAAGATTTAAAGGGAATATCAACAACAGATGTACCAATTTAACAAAAAAAACAGAACTCAAATCGGAACGATGGGAGCGACACACGGTGGTTATTCCTGGAACTTTTTGTTCAAGGTAGTATAATCCCATATTTATCTCAATGAACCTCCAATTCCCTCAGCAATGCTCTCAACCCCTTGGCTGACTAAGCAACTAATGCTTGGTCATCAGCAAACCTAACCGATTTTATGAATTCCCCTCCGACTTTCATTCCTACCTCCAGTTCTTCCCATGCCTTTTTAATCATTGCCTCCACATATACGTTGAACAGCACGGGTGACAATGGGCAACCCTGCCTTACACCTCTTCCTAACACTGCCCATCCGGACTCTCCATTCCCCACTCGCAGCTGAGCAGTCTGAGACATGTACAGGTTGCGGATCAGTCTCCTGTCCCTCCAGTCCATTGCTATTTTCTGCAATACACGCATTAATTTTTCCCAATTCACTCTATCAAACGCTTTTTCGAAATCTACAAAACAGGCAAAAACGTCCTGATTGTATTCTATATTTCTCTCGATTAGTGATCTCATTACTGCAATGGCATCACGCGTACCTCTTCCTTTCCTAAACCCAAACTTATCATCCCCTAAGTGATCATTTGCCTTACTCTCTATCCTTTTGTTGATGATCCTGAGAATAACTTTAGCTGCGTGGGATATCAAACTTTCGTTCACAAACAAACGTTCTGTAATCCTCAAATGACGTAGCCTTTGCCTTTTTTGGAATAGGAACTAACACCGATCTCACAAAATCTTCCAGTCAGATTCCTTCCTCATAGATACTACGAATTAGTCCTTATAGGGCCTCCTTCCGACATTTTCCTAAACATGTCAACGGTTCCACACGAATGTTTTCCACCCCTACAGCCTTATTTGCTGTCATCTCCTTTAATGCCCTTTCTATTTCATCGTCGAGTATGCCTGGACCTAAGCCATCTTTTTCTGCGTGATGTTCCTTTTCTATTTCTAACCTTGTCGGCCTAAGTTCTTTACCATACAGTGTTTCAATATATTCCTTCCATCTCTCTTGGACTTTTTGTGGTTCAACTATTATCTTACCCCACTTAACTTTAACTGTTAGCACAGATCTTGCCTTCTTACTTCCCGATAATAACTTAACCTTGCTGTATAGAGCACCAATTTCACCCTTCTTCTGTAAACTTTCCATATCCTCGCATTGCGTTTTCCACCATTCTTCTGTTGCTTTGTTTGTGGCCCTTCTCAATTTATTGTTCAACACTTTGTACTTCATTTTGCGTAACTCTGTTTGTTACATTTTTCCATCTTCTTCTCTCATCCATCTTTGAAATCATCTCATCCCTTACCCATGTTTTCCTTATATATATATATATATATATATATATATATATATATATATATATATATATTCACTTTCCCGGAAAAGCCACAAACGTGCACAATGAAACTCACTAAATAGTCACAGCAAACACAGAAACCAAAACACACAAAAGAGGGACTCGCTAGTTCTCGAATTTTCGGTGGTGCAACCACTTTTTGCAAGAGGAATTAGGAACAGAACTGAGCCCGAAGTGAGGAACTGAACTGACCCTGAACTGAGCAGAGGTGAGCCCGAAAGCAGTGGTAGGAAGGAGAAGGGGGAAATTGGGGAAAAAAGAGGGGAAAAGAGGGAAATATATATATTTATAAGTTTATTTATCTAGGTTTGTTGTGTTAGTGTGGATTTATTTCAACCGTTTTTTCCATTTATAAGTGGAATAATTCAATGTCTTGCAAGAAACATGGAAATGTGACACTTTTCAACTGCCGTGGTAACTTCTATTGAACGCACAAGTGATGAAAAATACAGGTTTTTTTAATGGAAACTGTCGATAAAACAGTTGAAATTCGGCTAAGAGGTGGCACAAATATGAAACCAATAAATTATTTTAATATCAATTAGGGAATTTTGTTTTTGAAAATCAGAATGAATAAGCCAAACGCAGATTAACGTTCGCTTCCAAGGCGACGCAAGTTGATAATTTACATACTCTCTTGAATTGTTGGCCAACGTCCGACGCAGCACCTGCAAAATTGGAAGGCCATGGAAAATATTGCCCAATTTAGCAAGAATGTTATCTCGGACGCAAGACCAATAGCAATTGAAAATGAGGTTTAAGGAATTTTCCGTATAGAGGGGCGAAGAAATTTAATTTGGCACCGTTATCACGAATTGCCCTAGAAAGAGAGGCTTGTATCATTGCCTTTTCATATATTTTTCTATGAGAAAATATAGAATTGTGACAGTGCAGTGTCTCGTAATGGTTTTGAGGTTCCACCTCTCCACTCTATGGACCGCAACAAATTTATGCATGGTTGAATGCACTTTAATTTTCAAATTTCTGTCACCGTTGAGGCGAGGATATGGGAAAAACGATTGTTGCTGTTGTTGGCTGGCAGATCCCTTTTATAATATAATAATAATAACCTAATATAATGATAAATCCCTTTTAAAATGATATCTCGATTTCGTTCAATACCTAAATATTTTCTCCGAGGAAAAATATCGTCATTGTGTACAACATTTTCGCTAAAAGAGAAATTGTTTAAAAGAACTATTATCGCAGTTTTGGGAGTGATTTTTTTAATCAAAGTTTCGTGATTAATCCCACCGTCCTACTTGTATGAGCGATCATAACTGCTCTCCACTTTTTTCTGAAAAGGGTAGCCGTTGTCCATTTTTTATCTCCTCCTTGTATTCCATGGCATTGAACATATTGGTGGCATCATTTCAAATCATGCGATATAAGTCGTTTTGGTTGGTTATTCGATAAGAGGTTTCGACATATTTGTTAAGAGACTACTTGAGGCACAATTTATACGTTCGGCGATGAATTGACTCACCCTTATGTTCTCGGGAACCAATCAATATCAAAACCCATTTAGGCGCGTGTCAGGCAATAATTCCGCGCAACAATTTCTATGACTTCGCTACGCATTTGTGAGTTTTGTTATTCGCGTCAGACATTGTTTAAAAAAGGTGCTGTTGTCGTTTCCACGGAAACCGTTCCCACTTGACGCCAAAGGCAGGTCACTTCGACTTCACTTTTGGCTATCACCAACGCTGAAGATGATTTTTGCTCGAATAAAGAGTTCGTTTTCTTAAGAGGGGGTCAAAAGTGGCTTTAAACATCATTGGATTGAATGACTCGAAGTGGAATCGTAAGACGCTGCGGTGGCAGCACACACTTGTAATCAAAACTTTGAAGATAATGGTTTGGGATGAAAATTAGTCGATGTCGGATGTTTCCACGTAAACCCAAGTAGAATTACATTCTGAACACGGGATCTTTGTTGGTTAATTGCGGGCAGCATATGGAGATTAGATGAACTCCCGTTCCCTGAATTTGAATTACTCCCCACCCTCAATAGAGTTTAGTACTTACTGTAACTCGTATTTTACCGATGGTTGGGGAAATGTGATGAAATGGTAACAGAGAAATGGTCGTTAGGTGTCATTTATAGAATATGTTGCTTTAGGGCAAATTGGATCCTCACGAAGTTGGATCAATTGCCGACTTGGATCGCGTGCAGCGTAGATAGGAGCTAGATTTTGAAAATATTGCTGTGATAAATTTAGTAGCGTATCCAAACTATTAAAAGCAGCTGTGCTGGGATTCACTCAATGGAGCGAAGGTTAATTAACAGATTGAAGCTCCTTTTGCATATGAATTGGAAGGACGTCTCTTTAGCAGTGATTTCGAAAGTGTATTATATAACCACCATCGTACTTCGGTAGGAGAGATAATACTAATGAAATCAGAGAGATCAAGTGTATAGATACAGATAGATTTAAGATGTCATTTTGGCCACGCACGATAAGGGATCAGAATAATTATATGTGTGCGACCGTTTCAGGGGAAAAGTACTTTTGCTGTTGTAAGTAGCCCAGATGTTTTATCATTGTCTCATCTAGCCTTAGTTATTGCCATGGTTACATACATCTCCTTTCGTATGCAAAGAGAAGTAAAACCAATTATATATCTTACTGTATATTTCTGCAGTTATTATTAACTATATTATTTGAACTAATTTCCGTATTGATCGCCATAAAAAAATTAAGAAATACGTATGTTGGATGCCTGGCGTTGAATAATCACCCCCTGTCCCACACTTTAGCGGTAGGTTTCATGGTACCATGTAGGAATAGATTCACCTATATCTAATCGCGGCTACAAAACCAACCAGAGATTTTAAACCACACCAATCTGTGGTCTTAGATAACTTGAATGTGACGAATGTGTAACTGTAGGCGCTGATTTTCCGGTGTCTGAAGAAATCCATGAAGTTCCTGCAGTATGAAGTTCAGTTTGATTCAGGCAGAAGTGAAGATGATCGGAAGAATCCAATTTGGTTATGCTCACGATTAAGGACAGGTGTAGAATTAATTAATCGCCAACTCTCTCTCTCTCTCGCGAAGCTTACATTGGAATCGAGACGATAATCAATAAGCCTTGATATGGGCAGGAGGGGCACACGCGAGGGTGAAGGTCAGCGGCGGGCAAGAGGAGAGCCCAAGGCTAGTCCGTTTCCGGAGGCACGGTAGGTGGCGTGGAGAGTTGGATTGAGAAACGTCAAGAGGAAAACAGCGGAGGAATATGCGTACGGAAGGAAGGAAGATTAGGAAAAGAAGAACCGGTCGGATGGGGGCCACCTTGAGGCATCGCTGTTTGTCCTCGAAGGAGGCATGGGATGAGACCATCGGGAGAAATGTGCGAAGGGACGAGTGAAGGAGAAGGGCGGAAGAGGTGTCGGTGGTTGGTTGAGGAGTTTGCGTCGGAGGAAGGGCAATCGTCAGTGTTTGCACTCCGATGTACTCATGGCGGCGGAGAGGGTCACCTACCGAGGAGATATTCCCAGGGGGTGGTGCTTCCGGGCAGAGGGCGGGACGATTCCAAGGGTTCAGGCGTGGCGGAGAGTTTGCACTAGAACGTGGCGGAGGGGGGAGGGGGGGAGGGAGGTGGGAGATCGGTTGCTATCGCTACTGCGTAAGGCAGTTGGTATCCTCACTGGTTTCGTACTAGCAAGCTTTTCGGCCTTCTTTGAATGGCCGGCAACCTCCGTCACCGATCAGGGGCGCCTAATTGACGTCGAAGCACCATTTAGGCGCCATTTTTCACGCTAAGTAGTACATTCCGAAGCTATTAATTTTACGAGGGTAGGCTGAAAACTAATGCACACGTGCTTGTAGGCCACAAACAGAATGACCTTTAAAAGCACTCCTGGTGGCATGTGGAAGTAACATTCCCCATCAACATGCATGCGCAGTTTTTATTAATTAAAATTGGCAATTTTCCACAAAATTATTTTGTGGAAAATTGCCCATTTTAATTAATCATGATTTTCTACCGTATCACGCATGAAACGTCCTTTTTTATGCATGCGCCGGTTTGAGGTCGTGTTGCATTCATCCAGTGTATTTTGAAAACCGGAAGGATGGAGACGTGTTTTGGTAATACGTCAACGCGAGTTAAACAGCGTGCTGTTGTCTACTTTCTTAACTGCTGAAAAAGTGACTCCTACTGAGTTTCATCGTCGTTTAAAGCCTGTTTATTGTGGTGATACTCTTGATTGGTCTACTGTAAATCGATGGGTAGTAAAATTTAGTGGTTGCGAACCTGGAAGACCCATACATGTTGATGAAACTTCTTTTGACTGTGTTTTGGGATGCTCACCGAGTTTATGTGACCGATTTTCTAGAACGAGGGACAGGGGTAAGACAGACTCTGAAACACCTCCGACGCCGAGTTTGTCGTGTTAAAGGTAGCCGGGCGCCAATAATCTTGCAACATGACAACGCTCGTCCACACACACCACGCGCGCAACTGGAGAGGCTCTGCGAAACCCGAAATTAGAACCGTTTCCACTCCGTCCTTATTCCCACGATCTTGCGCCTTGCGATTTTTATTATTTTCCTTAACTCAAGAGACACCCCAATGGTAGTCATTAACTCTCGGACGATGAGGTGAAGGCAGCTGTCAAGTCCTGGATTCGAGAAAAGTCGGAAGAGGTTTTTCGGTGACGGAATGGAAAACTTGTTACACTTCGCGAGAAATGTGTTAGGCTTGACGGTGACCTGTTTTGAATAATAAATATATGATTTCGAAAGTTAAGAATTGTACTTCAATGTACTTTTGCCCCGATCTTTCTCTTTTTGTTTTTGTTCGTGCTCCCCAAGCATGTGTGCAATACGTTTCAGCCTACTCTCGGTTCATACGCTGATATTCTCGGAAGTGCAGAATTGGTCGCCTCGGTAGAAGGGAGTGCATTTCGGAAAAGAAACAGTGGCTCGTTTCTTGCAGGTAGCGTTACGTGGTTAGACATCTCATTCTGTGCGTCTACAGACTGCCGTTGTATTTGCCGTAGAAAAACGTGAAATGTGTTTAACATTAATTAAATGTTCTCGAATGAATGATTATGAATTATAAGGGTCTTAGATTGTGAAACATTATGATTGATCACGTGGAAAAATACTATAGATTTTACGGAATTTCTCGCATTTTAGAAATGTATTTGGTAATGATGAATTATATTAAAGCCTTTGCATTGTGAACATAGTTTTTCTTACGTGAAGATTGCACGAAACGTATCATAATATTACAAAGATAACGTATATATTTATAAAAAAATAGAGCGCTCGCCTTTTTCACGGATTTATGCATATCCTTGCCTAGTTGAAATTTCTGTTTATTTCTACTCGTTAAGGGTATACTCGCAAATCGGGCATTTCGACCATATCTTATGTCCCTCGTTCATTTTGTCTAACCGACAATTTTCTCACTTTGAAAATATCACAATAACTGCGATAGTAGTCGATCCTCTGCATGTATCGAAATTTTAGTCAAAATTGTCATAATACCATGATCATCATATCCAAAATATCGTATAAAATTGACGATATACACGATAGTTATCGAACCGTATGGCATATCACTTTGATAAAATTATTCTCAAATGTAATAACATATCGACCTACCTGGTGGATTCGAGAAAATATTGATCAACGCTATCGATATCCAGGGTTATCGTGCTGTCCTCTCTCCTTCTTTAAGGTACCCCTTCTCGATCCCTTTTTTGGGCTCTTACTTTATTTTTTATTGATTTCACTGCAACGTTTTTCGAATTGTTGACCCTGAATGATGTACGAACCAACAACATCTGTCCGTGGCGTCCTTAGATAGATATCTTCTCTAGTGAGTCTATCCTGGTAGTCACTTCCGTGTACAGGAAACGGAGATAACGTGTGGGGTTCACTGATTACCCCCAACTCCAAGTAAAAGTACACACACACGTACCCTTCATGAGTTCGGTTGTGCTCCCCAGTTTTACTAATAGCCGCGGAATAACTCTCTGAAGTTCAACTCTTGAATTAACTTAAAACAAAAACATTCACCCGAGGTTATTCGAAAAACTCAAGTTCGTGAACCCTCTCCCCTTACGATCGATCATTCAATGGTTGTCTATTATTATAATAGATTTTTTATGGATTGGCTCAGACTTAAAAAAAAACAGTCGACGTTTCGTTGACGCCTATGTGATTCAAGGTGGTGCAATATGTACATCCAGCCAAATTTAACTCTTCGCTTGTGACTCTTCATTTTTCACATGATAATTGGCCAAATAAATTCGATCCACAAATCGTCAACGCCTTTTATATCCAGTTTGACTTGACTTGAAGTAGTGCTAATTTGAAACCTGGTTGTAAAAACTTATTTTTGACAATTTAAAAAATGGAATTGTTGGTTAAATATGATGTTTCGATTCCAGCAAATAACACCCTGCAACAATGCAACTCATATAATTTTGTTCTATTATACAGTTTGTATTGAATTTTCGTTGGGAACATAATTAATTTTGGAAGTTGGCAATTTTCAACCAAGGTAATGTATCGAACAACATTTGTGTTTTTTTGGCCCGTTTTAAGGCTCAGTATCCGACTTGTGTGGCATCTCTCCAACAACTTTGACGACTTTTCTTTTACCCATTCCACGAGGCAGTCTTTCAAGATTTACGTCTAAAGCGTCTTCGCCGGTGATAAGCACAAAACGCTGGAATCGACTGACTCTTAGGGACTCTCTGAATTGATCTCATTGAAATAAATTGCAATCAGGCGGTTTGCACCTCGGCAGGAAAAAGAAACGAGTAAACCTTGAATAACATTCGACCGTTTCCCGATTATGCAGTAGTTTCACGTCCCCGAAAAGGGATTCGACGCAAGGCGGAGCCATAACAAACAGTATCGTACATGCATTAAATAAATGTATTCCTCGACAAAATCAAGGAATCGTTCGGATGGAAAATGTATGTCAAGCTTTTTAAATGTCCGTCCCAAAAAACATAATTATTTTAACTTTCGAATGCGCTTTCGATTTTTAAGGATTTGGGTCATCAATACGTGATGCCACCGCGAAAAAATATCGCAATGATTAAAGTCCTCATTAAAGATGGCATTCCAGATCTGATAGTTTCATAACGACACTTTATGTTGCCGTGACCTTGAAGTAAATTCGCATACGAGGAGTGCAGTGAAAAACTTCTCTAACGATTAAACCCTTAATTGAGGAAATAACAGTTGAAACCGTCGAAGCGCCTGCTAATACATGTAGACAAATATAAGGGGGCCTTCCAAAAGTAATTCAATTGAATTTCCCGCGCCGCTCCTATTAGTCGGAGTGGAATCGAACCACTTGAAGGAGGTACTCTGAACGGAAGGCTGTGGAAATTCTGTCGGGACATAGGGGCCGAGTTTGTGGACTTGAGACCGGTGCTCGGGTCGTGTCCCACTCCCTTGAACCGTTCCGGGGTTCACTACACCCCTGAGGCGTCGGTTCGGGTGGCTCATAGGATCTTCGAGCACTGTAGATATTTTTTAGGCAAATTCGTAGGTTAGGTAGTGGAGCAGATTGCCTAAATAACGATATAATAAGGTGTAGGTCAATTAGTGGGTCTAACAATACTAGGTTGCCAGAAGAGATTCTTCCAAGTACTTGCACTGCTAATGAGACAAAAGATAAAATTACTAATCAGAATATAGGCCGATCGCATACTAAGACATCAAAGAGATTAAATAACATCCCCAGAAAGCAGACCGCAGAGAAGATTTTAGACGAGGATATAATTTCCGTAGTAGTAGTTAACTGCCGAAGTTTAAAAAATAAAATACCGGAATTTCACCATCTCATTCATAGCACAGAGTCGGATATCATTATAGGAACTGAAAGTTGGTTAACAGATGACATCGCAGATTGCGAAATATTTCCCAAGTCCTTCATAGTTTATAGAAACGACAGAAAAAATAGAGCCGGAGGAGGAGTGTTTATTGCGGTTAAGAACTCTAACGTCAGCAGAGCCGAGTTATTTCCTGATAGCTGTATAGAAAGTGTATGGTGCTCAGTGAAAACACCCAGATCGAAAAGAATATATATCTGTGCGTATTATAGACCACCCCACGTTAGCATTAACTCAATACCAGACCTAGAAAAACAGATACAAAGCTTTACATCCCACAACAGTGAGCATAGCCTAATTATCGGAGGTGATTTTAATATTCCCACAATAGATTGGGATTCGTACAGTTTTATAAATGGAGGTAAAGACAAGGATCTATGCGAGTCCCTCTTATTCGCGTTCACCTCGAATTCCCTACATCAATTAGTCACTTCACCAACAAGGGGAAAGAACATTCTTGATCTGTTAGCCACAAATATACCCGAAAAGGTCTTAAATATAGAAGTTGTTGACGGAATCAGTGATCACAGGGCTGTAAACGCTAAATTTTCTCTAAGTGTAGATAAAGTCAACAAACCTAAGAGAAAGGTGTATTTGTTCAATAAAGCGGACTATGATGGCTTAAAATGTGAATTAATAAGTTCTTTTTTTATATTTGACGAATTAAGCAAAACTAGTAGTGTCGAGGATACTTGGAATAATTTTCTTAGGATAACACGTTCAGCAATACAGAGGTTCATACCTAGTAAATATATAAAAGAGAATAAGGAACCCCGATGGTACAACTCTGAAGTACGGAAATCTCTTAGGCGGCAAAGGGTGTGCCATGCCAGAATGAAAAATGCAGTTAAAGATTCCTCCCCTGATAAAATCAACGAAACCATACAGAACTACAAAGAATCTAGGTCCACTGCCAAGAAGGCCTTCCGGAAGGCGCTAGCGGAATTCAAAAGGAAAAAATTAGGCGAACATTTGAACGATAACCCAAAGATGTTTTGGTCCTACGTCAGCGAAGTGCAGGGAAACAAGTCCACCGTAAACTCATTGAATATCGAAAAGGGGGATAAAGTAACGAGTAGTTTAGATAAAGCCAACATATTAAACTCATTTTTCCAGAGTGTTTTCAACATATCCTCACAAAATACACCCGAGAACCTTCCGAAAATATTTCAGCATTCAATTGAAGCATTCAATATTTCCACCCGCGGAATAGAATTACTCCTTAAAAACATAGACCCCAACAAATCTCCGGGACCTGATGAGATACCGGCACGCGTGTATAAAGAACTGTCGGCTGAAATTGCCCCATATCTAGATATAATATTTAAGAAATCATTAGCAGAAGAAAGCGTGCCAAACGGCTGGAAGGTAGCTTCGGTAACACCCATATTTAAAAACGGAGACAGGGAGGACCCCAGTAATTATAGGCCAATATCGCTGACTTCCATTTCCTGTAAGATTCTTGAACACATCATTGTTAGTTCCATGATGAGGCACCTCGATAGCCAAGATTTATTAATTAATAACCAACATGGCTTCCGTAAGGGTAGATCCTGCGAAACTCAACTCGCACTTTTTGTACATGATGTATTAAACTCCGGTGAAAGTAATATTCCAGTTGATGCGATATTCCTAGATTTTAAGAAAGCTTTCGATAAAGTCCCTCATTGCAAATTACTGGCGAAATTGGAAACCTATGGAATACACGAAAGTATAATTAACTGGATTAAACAATATTTAAGTGATCGTGTCCAAACAGTCGTCCTGGACGGTGTATCATCCGATACTGTCAAGGTCACGTCGGGGGTACCACAAGGAAGTGTCATAGGTCCCCTCCTTTTCCTTATTTACATAAATGACCTCAGTACCGTAGTTAATAGCAAGCTCCGTCTTTTCGCCGATGATGCAGTAATTTATGGGGACATCCGAAGTCACGAAGACAGAGTCGTGTTAGCCAACGACCTAGATGCAATTCAAAATTGGTGCGATACATGGCAATTGGAATTGAATTTTAAAAAATGCGTAGTAATACATTTTTGGGAAAAGAGTAATTCCCTCCCTTATAGTTACAAAGTGAAACAAACCAATATCGAGAGGGTAGATTCCTTTAAATACTTGGGTGTAACAATTACTCACGATCTGTCCTGGGGAAAACACATACGAGAAATATGCGGTCGTGCTAATAAAAAATTGGGATTTGTGAAAAGAGTGCTAGGTAAATGCGACGAAAAGGTGAAAGAACGATGTTTCCTTGCCTTGGTCAGGCCCCACCTAGAGTATGCTGCCAGTATATGGGATCCTCATAACATAAATTTGGTTTCGGAATTAGATCGAGTTCAGCGGAGGGGGGCTAGATTTGTCAAACATTGTTATGACCAACTCAGCAGCGTATCCACTTTGCTAGACAATTTAGGTTGGGATTCTCTTACACAGCGGCGTTTCCAATATAGATTAAACTTATTAAAAACATTTAAAGATGGGCCCTTTTCCGATGACATCAAGGATATAATACGAACCCCAACGTATTACGGTCGAAGGGATCACGAATATAAGACTAGAGAGATAGACTGCAAGACTGACAGGTTTAAAATGTCATTTTTTCCAAGAACGATAAGGGACCAGAATGCTCGTAGTCGAAATTCCCCAGGACTTAGTTCATTACAATAAGTATTAACGTACAGGTTAGGGCCTTCGCGAGGATGTGTATACATGTGTGTATGTATGTATGTATATGTATGTGTGTATATATACATATATATATGTATATATTTTTTTTCCTACAGGTTTCCCCCACCTTTCCTCACCTAACTCCCAACCCCCTCAACCCTTACCCTTCCCTCATGGTGCTACACCCCCTGCCACACACCTTTTTGGTGGCTCGCAGGGTACTTATGTAGATGTAGATGTAGGTGAAACTGACGCTAAGCTTTGCCGCGAAACCGGTCTCAGTGCTCTCCAAGCTGTAGAAGCGGCAGGACATCAGTTATTGCAAACCTCTGCGCGCCGACCGTGTCACGAAAGACCAACCGAGAGGAAATTTCAACTGAACTTTTGAAACGTTTTGAAAATTAACCTAATTCTTTGGACAACGTCATGACTGGTGATGAAACCTGGGTTTTTTAATACGACCCAGAAAAAAACGCCAAAGCTCTGAGTGGCGCAGCAAAAAATGCAAGAAACAGCAAAAAAGTGAAAACAATGCTCATTGTCTTTTCCGACAGTATTGGTGTGGTCCATTAGGAGTTTGTTCCTCAAGGATGGACAGCTAACGCTGCCTACTACGTGGATGTGCTGGAAAGACTCCGAAAAAGGGTCATCGGGACGAGAAAAGATATCTCCGCTACCTGGGACCTCCATCACGACAACGAGCTACGAGTCCGCGAGTTTCTGGCTAAAAACCAGGTGCCAACGCTGACCTACCCGCCCCCCCCCTTTAGTCCTGGCGTTGCCTCAGCAGACTTCTTTTTGTTCCCTCGGATTAAGGCAGCCCTGAAAGGAACCCGTTTTTCATCCGTAGAAGAGATCCAATCAGCCGTGACGAAGACTTTGCGAGAGGTTCCCTAAGACACCTTCCAGGGCTCGTATCGCTAATGAAAAAGTCGCTGGAAAAAATGTGTAGAGTCCAAATGACAGTACTTTGAAGAATTTGAAGCGTTTGTGCAATAAATTTCTTAAAAAATAATTTTATTACTTGCGGAACGCACCCTGTATATACGCTTAGGAAGGTCTAGTAAATTTCAATCAAATCTGAGACATTTAGAGCGTACTGGAAAATATTAAGTCGTCGAAAATATCAAAGAGATCATAATTTATATTTCGAGCAAGAGAAAGACGCAGGGTGTGTGCATAGGTTTTCTTCAGAATTGGTCTGGTATTCCGCTGATGGTAAGTTTAAGTTAACGCCTGGGAGTCAGCTATTCGTAATTCTCAACGAAGCACTCATTTTAAACATCATGCCTTAGATTTTAAGTAGGTAGAGTAATTCTAGTAGAATAGGTCGGTAGTAATCTAGTAGAGTAGTAGGTAGTAGTAGAGTAGGTAGTTAGTAATTCTACTCCTACTACCTTATGGGTCACACCTGGGCATTGAGAGTCATTCGGGGTGGGTGTCAAAGGCCGCGAAAACTAAGCGATGAAAATGTTGATTTTTCAATTTGACGCAGCTGACTTTAAGAAGCAGACACGATCAGATTCAGGAGAGGCGTGAATATCTCTGATAAATAAAGCAAAAAAAAGGATTATTCATTATTAATTTAACGACATTACCTCCGTGGTTAACATTGAGATAGGCTTTTATCCGACGACGCAGTGGTTTACAGAGATGTCCGTTACCCTGAGGACACAGCAGTTTAAACAGATGACCTTAATGCGATACAATGCTGGTGCGACACTTGGCAACTAGAATCAAACTCAAAAAAGTGCGCATTGATTAAGTTTTGGAAAAAGGAGCAACACCGAAATGGAATGTGTAGACTCAATTAAATGACTAGGAGTAACCCTCACTCACGGTCTCTCCTGGGTGAAACACATACTAGGGGAATATTTGGACTAGCTAACAAAATATTAGGATTTATTAGGAGTAAACTTGGTAAATGCAATGAAAAGGTCAAAGTGAAATGTTATCTTTCGCCGGTTAGGCCTCATTTATAGAATATGCTGCAAGTATTATATGGGAATCTCACGAAGTTGGATTGATCGTCGAATTGGATCGCGTGCTGCGTAAAGGAGCTAGATCTAGTAACACGTTTTTATGATAAACTTGGTATCGTACCCAAATCATTGGAGCAGTTAGGCTGGAAATCACGTAAGGGAACGCCTTTAACGTAACGAACGGTTAAATTACAGAATTGAATCTATTGCATATTAATTAGAAAGAAAACGGAAAAAAACTTAATTTTTGATGTTACATGTTTGGTGATTCAACCCCTGCCACCAAACCTTATCAGTGGCTTGCCTGGATGTCGCAATATTCCCGCCATTCCTGATATATTTAGTGGTAAGGCCGTGGCACCGAGTAACCCCAAGGAGTAAGAAGTCAATAGGATGTACAGTGAGTTAGAGGATATATTACCGTGGGTTCCTGCAGGGAAACATTTGATAGTGATGGGGGCTTGGAATGACGATAGGCGTAGGAAGAAATGGTGATGAGGTGGGGGGCTACCGATTAGGCACGAGGAATGAACGCGGGGAGAACGCAATTGAATTCTGCAGGAGACAGGGGTTAGTCATCACTAACACATGGTTTATACATCACAAAAGGTGTAGGTATGCATGGAAAATGCCAGGTGACTCCGAAAGGTATCAGATAGGTTACATTACGGTTAGGCAAAGGTTTAGGAACAGTATGATAAATTCCCAGTTTCCCAGGAGCGGATGCGGACTCTGACCACAATTTAGTTGTTATGAAATGTAACGTCCGTGTCAAGAAGATAAGGCAAGGGCGGCGGGTTAAAAAATGGAACATAGAAGCATTAAATGGATTGACAAGGAAGGAGTATCAGCAGGCTGTGCAGAAAATCATGGATGAGAATAAAGAGCTGAGTACTATCGAAGAAAAATGGGAATTTATCAAGAAAGTGATATCGAAAGCCGCAAAAGACACTTTAGGAACAGTTAACGGGAAAAGGATAAGGAAACCATGGGAAAAGGATGAGATTGAGATGAATGAGAGAAGAAGATGGAAGGATGTAAACACAGAGTTAGGCAAAATGAAGTACAAAGAGTTAAATAATAAATTGAGAAGGGCCACTCATAAAGCGAAAAAAGAATGGTGGAAAACGCAATGCGAGGATATGGAAAGTTTACAGAGGAAGGGTGAAATCGGTGCGCTATACAGTAAGGTTCAGGTATTATCAGGAAGTAAGAAGGCAAGATCTGTGGTAACAGTTAATGATAAGTGGGGTAAGATAATAGTTGAACCAGGAAAAATCCAAGAGAGATGGAAGGAATACATAGAAACACTGTACGGTAGAGAACTTAAGCCGACAAGATTAGACATAGAAAAGGAACATGACGTAGAAGAAGATAGCTTAGGTCCAGGCGTACTCGACAATGAAATAGAAAGGGCATTAAAGGAGATGAAAGCAAATAAGACCGTGGGGGTGGACAACATTCGTGTGGAACCGTTGACATGTTTAGAAAAATGTCGGAAGAAGGCCCTATATGGACTGATTCGTAGTATCTATGAAGAAGGAATCTGGCCGTAAGATTTTGTGAGATCAGTGTTAGTTCCTATACCGAAAAAGGTAAAGGCTACATGATGTGAGTATTACAGAACAATAAGTTTGATATCCCACGCAGCTAAAGTTATTCTCAGGATCATCAACAAAAGGATAGAGAGTAAGGCAAATGATTACTTGGGGGATGATCAATTTGGTTTAGGAAAGAAAGAGGTACGCGTGATCGTCATCAGAAGCAATATATGCATATATAAACACAGTAATCAACCCGAAGGTCGGTTTAGTAGGTGATGGTAGAGCTCACCCGTGTACCAAGCCCGACGGCGTGTGAATATTCACACATCAGGGTAGAGGGGGCAGTTCCTTTCCCTGTGCCGGTTATGGTTTCCCAGGAAGATCTGGTACCCGAAAAATCAACTAGCTCGGGTGGAGCTGCAGGTGCCCAAAGTGCCTTGCCCGGGAATCGAACCCGGGACCCTCTGGTCAGCAGTCCAACGCTCTACCCGCTAGACCACCGCGACCCGCCATATGCATATATATGTATACATAAATACTATATATGTATATTTATCTATATATTTATATGCATGCATTTAAATACGAAATCCCGCCATACCGCGAACAAATATTCATTCACACGTAGAAATAGATATAAGGGAAGGGGATAGGAAAACACATAAAAGACGAACACTGGGCAGGTGGGGAAGGCGGATTTGAGCAGATATATATAAATATAAACCCAGTATTCACGGTTGGGTAGGTGATGGTAGAGCTCACCCATGTACTAAGCCCGACAGCGTGTGAAATTCACACATCAGGGTTGGGGGGTCTTTCCCTGTGCCTGCTATGGTTTACTGCTGGTGCCCAGAGTTCCTTGCCCGGGAATGGAACCCAGGACCCTCCGGTCAGTAGTTCAACGGTCTACCTCCTGGACTACGGCGACCCACACACACTAACACACACATACACACACACATATATTTGGATACTAAACATGCGGGTGCATGTGTGTGTTCATTTTTAAAGGAGGACTGGGAAAGACACCTTTCTTGCTTGCGTCCCAACGTGCGATGCTCGTAATCGCAAAAAAAAAGGTTCCTTGAATATTATTGTATAACGTTCGCGAAAATTCACGGGAAGGTGTTGAAGTATGGAACACAGCCGAGCCTGCGGAAAAGTCCCTGGATTATTCGACCCTGTTTGTTTCGCCTCCGTTACTCAAACCCCTATAATCCCCTAAAGGAATGATCGGAGGGTGGTCGTTCGAAACGTTGCTCCCCCCCCTCTCCTCTCTTACGCCGAGTGTCATGGTGAGTGTGTCCATCCTCGCCTCGATGTCCCTCCCTTTTTTCGAATCGAAACGCGGAGAGAAAGCGACTGGCGTCTCTGCCTCGTCGTTACGAAACTTTTACGAGTGCGAATTGAACAGGTGTTGAACAGTGGCACAAGGATATTTTCGTGTGATCTTGAGCTTGTTCTTTTACGTCTTAAAAAATATTATCTCAACAACTTGATCTTCGACCTTGAGTCAATATAAAGAGGAAAAAATAATATACATCATAAGAAATATTATTTATTGTATAAAATAATAACAATCTCTACTTGCTCTTCTACCGGAGTGAATTATGAGGGATCTTGGTTTAATAATTCACGACGTAGAAGTCTGGAAATCGAGGATAGAAAGTTGATGAATGAACCCCATTCTGTTTATAACTGTTGCCTATTAGGATGAATTAAATTGGCGAATTTCAAGAAACTGTAAGAGTAACTTTAACGGAGTCACCCGCTATGTGTGCATTATAATGCAACCATTTCAGAGAGTAAAAATCATTCGCCTTGACCGGGATTGGTTTCGGGTTCGAATCCCGGTCAAGGCGAATGATTTTTACTCTCTGAAATGGTTGCATTATAAATTGGCGAATTTAATTTTTACATGGATACAAAACTACCTCACTTGTTTCCAAGATTACCTCGATCCTCATTCTCAAGACCTACAATCATTATTTAATTGTTGCTTCTCGTTATTAATAAGAGTTACTTAGGGTCATTGATTTTGGAATTGGTGGACATTTTTCAAGTCTTAAAGTTGTGATTGTTGACTACGTACTTTTTATTAACGTTGGCGAAAGGCAAACAATGTCCAAGTCAGGAAAGGTTTGTTGATGGGGTACTGGCCGATGGTTGACCTCGGTCTTGTTCTCCACAATTGGGTGGGAGAATATATATGTATCTGAACTTAGGAAGATCTCAGGGAAGGCCGAAAGCATAAACTTTCTTAAAAATGCGTGTCCTTTTCCGTGTTATCGATTTTATTTTTGCGTTCTACTGTGCAGTTTGAATGTTATGTACATAGATAAATACACACACACAAACAAACATATATGTCCTCACACACAAAGCTATTTTGCATTCAATTGGTGAAACTCACAGAGGTTTCGGGGCCAGCAGGTGCCCTTGGGTTTTACAAACTCTTTCTACTTTTTCTTCGATATCATGATAAAATAAATAAGTTACGTGGCCCTTGGGGCGAAGTTTCATCATTCCTATTGATATATATATCGATATACAATTATGACCATATATATGTATGTTTGCATTAAAACATAAACGATATATATATATATATAAGGAAAGGGGATAGGAAAACACATAAAAGGCGAACACAGGACATGTGGGGAAGGCGGTTTTCGAGCAGATCACGAAAGTAAAAATATTTCCTTATCCGGGATAAGGAAATATTTTTACTTTCGTGATCTGCTCGAAAACCGCCTTCCCCACATGTCCTGTGTTCGCCTTTTATGTGTTTTCCTATCCCCTTTCCTTATACCTATTTCTGTTTGAGTGAATATTTGTGCGCCGTATGGCGGGATTTTCAAGTTTGAAAAAAAAATATATATGTATATATATATATATATATATATATATCGTTTATGTATCGTGTGTGTATTTATACATCAAGTGTATAAAAAAACATAAGTATATACATCTTTTAAATTGACGCTCTTCGGCGACGCACAAACACACAGATACAAAATATTCGACACACATAAACACAAGGAAAGGACACTCACAGTAGGTATTGACGTTTCGACGGCTCAAACGATTCTGATGACAACGGTCGAGCCGTCGAAACATCAATACACGTGTGTCGAATATTTCGTATCTGTGTGTTTGTATATATATATGCAAACACACACACATGTGTGTAATTCACAATTCCCAATTCCCAAACTGGATTGGATGATCGAAAAAATGACCTCTTGGTTTCCTCCCTTAATGGCCATGCCTAAATGCCTGCTTTATTTGATTTTACCCTGGGAACAGCCGATGTCTCAAAAATTATGGAGAAAGCGCAATGCCTAGTAACACCTAGAGCGTTTGTGTACTCAAACTATCCGTAACAATTTTTTCCTGATACGTGCATTGCGTGAAGTGCTGAATGCAGACCGTGTCGGTCGGGTAATTGTGCGGATGTGCAGATCGTATTTTTGGCATTGATATAAGACAGTGACAGTGCGCACACCATTTAATCACTGAAAATTTGCATCGAATAACGACATCACGACGATCCCACCCCATTGCTGTCCCGATTTGGCAAAAGCACACCATCCCCAGAAGTGAAATCCTCCCTCTCTCTCTAAGGACACCACCATAATGGGAGCCTTAGTAAAGTCGTCTAAGGAGCTTGAACGTTTGTACCCTAAAGAACCTTCCGCCTTCCAGGGAGCCTTCGACGTCTTGAAAGAGCCGCCAAGTGCAAAAGTGTGTGTCGACGTTCTCAAGGGATTCATAATTTGAAGAATTTTGAGAGCTAATGTTGCTTGCATCGGAAATAAATCTACTTTTCCAAAACTTTTCCCGATACTTCTAATACAAACCATGTAATTATGTATAATTGAATCGATGCGCGTATTATTTATCAAGATATCGATGTTTATTCGTTAATGCCGAGTGAAGTTAAGCTCCATGTTTTTGGCGCACTCGTGTGTCGATGGGAAGCAGTAATCGTTTACCTAATCTGATAGTCTGTGCCAAAATGCTTGCAAAATATATCTAAACATTGACCGGTATTACCCATGATGAATGAATGGCCCATAAATGGAACGGATTACATTTACATTTTGACAGTAATAGGAGAGGTATTTACAGGTTATTTTTTATTGCAAAATCCACCGGTAGAGAGTTAACAAGAAAATAGCGAGTGCTCTGGTAAGGAAGAGGGGATAATTATAAATCCCATCATTGTTAAAAACAATGTAAGACCACTGACGTCTTAACACACGAAGAAGATCGTGGTGAAGATATTGGTTGCGAATACGAATAGCTATAACTATGCAGCGTGGTAAATGTTGGAGATACTCAGGAGGGGAAAGGAAGGAATGGGACAGTGCCTTTTGAATGAAAGGATTGCCGAACGTTCAGTGTTCTGTTGTCAAAGCAGAATGAAAAAATGATTTACGTGCTAAAATGGAAAATAGGCAGGTCGAAAAACTAATGGCATTCACGGTATTTGTTGGGGACCCTAAAAAAAGAGTACGTGTATTGTATATTGTATGTGACATAACTTTTTGCGATCGATAACTTTCCGGATCGTAGAACAATCACCCACACTTGAAATATCGAATGGCGGACCTATGAATTTATTCAGTTTTGATGTTCTCCGTCGATTGTTTGAATGGGAGAAGTTAGCAGGATGAAATTGTTGGAGCACTAGACTGTCAACCACAACACATCCAACATTTTAAATAACGACAGTTGCAAAAATAAAAAACAAACGACGAAAAAGAGAAGTGAACTCACCCGATGTATTTCCTGGCATGCAGCTTCCCCCGGAGGAATGCGTCGTGGACCCCTTCGCCCCCCCTTTGCCCCCCCTTTGCCGCCGAACCCAACCAAGCGTCTTGAGACCCGTGAAAAATTTCCGATACGCCCTTGACCCAACTTTTGAATTCTTATTTTTTTCAACAAAATTCTTCTTCCTCGCTTCCCTCTTAATCGCCCCCGGCCGGGATCGTCTTTTTCTCTCTCTCTCCTCCTTAAACCCCCTTTAAATTAATCCTCGCGGGATATTTAATAAAAAAAACAATTTTAGTAATAAAATGGTCTTCTGGAGATATGATTTCCTTCCGCGCGCACTGCGTTTCCTGCTGCGAATACTCCTCCCCCTCCCCCAAACCCCGGTCGCACTCGTGCCTTCTTCTCAGCTGATCCCCAGTCGCCTTCACAACACAAAACACACGCGCGCACGTACGTACTAAACAAGCGAACGCAGCCGGGCGTGTATCTATTCCTTCCCTCTCTCCCAACAGCTGAGAGGACCCTTCCACCTCGTTATTCCCTTATCTGGGGAAGACGTCGCACGGACGGAAGGTTCGCGATGAAGGGAACGGTCCGTCTTGGACGATCACTTCCTTCCTCGGAGGAGGATCGGCTGGTGCACGCGGCGAACACCGGGGAGGTACTGCGGCGAACTCGTGGCCGGCGGCATTAGGGATTCGCCGCGGACGTGAACGACGACGGGAGGCCGTGGAGTGCGGGAGGGGGGAGGGAGAGAGAGGGGGAGGGGGTAGTTTGCCGGCGGGGCGAGAGTGGGGCAGGCCCTGGGAGTGGGTGTGGGGGGAGGGGGAAAGGTGATTTAGGGGAGAGGGAGTTGATTGTTGGGAGAAGGAGGGAGTCGGTAGTGTGACCCTCCACATCCATTCACTCTCACACGCACCACACAGAGGGGCGCTAGTTCCGACCCCTCCCTTGCCCCACACGCCCCCTCCTCCTCCTTGTGTGTGCCAATGGCCTCTCCCACTTTCACGACTTCCACAGTCTCCTTTGGGACTCCGACCTGTAAGGACTTTTTGGGCCATCGGGACCTTCCGGTGGGATTTTTCCATTAAGTGAACGCCGTCACCTGAACCAACCAACTGGGACGGAGTGACAGCGATGCATGTATGTAAGGCGGCTCACGCGTTGGTTGTCCTCGGGAAAACCCTTCGACCGAAGGGAAAAAACACCAGGTTGCCGTCTTTTGACAAGTTTTCCCTCAGCGTCTTTGGTCCTTCACCCGGAGACAAGTGGTACGTAGCCATGAGGGACTATGGGGAGCGGCCACATCAAGCAGCGTTACTAGGACTTGATGCGTTGCAATTGGGATACGTGGCAACAATAAAAGGCCATTTCTATCGATACCAATCGAACGAAAGGTTCCGTCAGAAACAGATGATTCACGGCGTCATAAAAAATCAACCGTATGACTAAAGACGGGGTAAGCGATGAGGAAGATGATGTTACGCCATGTGACAGTGGACGGGGTTTCGATCGATACATATCGAACGAAAGGTTACGTGAGAGCCGATCGTTTATTTTTAGCCGAGTCAATTCATTTGAGACGCCTATGGAATAAAAAATAGCCCCAATACAGATACGTATATACGCCCAAATATATATATATACATATAATGTAAATTCACTAAATAGTCATAACAAACACAGAAATTAAAACAGCAGCAGCAACAGCAGTTCTGTTCCTAATTCCTCTTGAGAAAGTTGGTTGCACCACCGAAAATTCGAGAACCAGTGAGTCCCTCTTTTATATGTTTTAGTTTCTGTGTTTGTTATGACTATTTAGTGAATTTACATTATTGTGCACGTTCGTGGGTTTTTCAAGAAAGTGACTATATATATATATATATACGCCCAAATATATGTATGTATGCATATATTTATTTATATATTATATATATATTCTGTTTCTCCCTCCTCTTGAGAAAGGTGGTTAGACCAGCGAAAATTCGATGTACAAACTGACTGGGCATCGAATTTGCGCTGGTTTAATCACCTTTCTCAAGAGGAGGGAGAAACAGAACTGAGGCAAAGGAGGGCCCGGAAGCACTGGAGATATTTATTTATATATATGTACACATACATTAAAACACGAAATCCCGCCATATGGCGAACACATATTCATTCATATGGAAATAGATATTTGGAAAAGGGATAGGAACACGTTTAACACAGGAGAAGTGGGGAAGGCGGAATCGAGCAAATCACACGTGTAAAAATATTTCCATGACCGGAGCTTGAACACCGCACCTTTTCACTTGCCGGGAGGATGCCCTAACCACTTGAGCTATCAAGGAATATGCATATGTAGCCAAGTTCCCCGATTCTTTGTCCAAAAGATGGCGTCAGGGAGCTGTGTCATCCACTAAAGGAGAAATACACGACACACGTATAAGAGAAAAGACAGTAAGTAAGCAATCATGCGACATAATAAAGGATTGGAACAGTGCGTTTCGTGGCTCGCGTAGCCAGAAGAAAGAGATGAACCACATTGGCCAAATACACATTCAAACGCGAAATCCCGACATATGGCGAACATATATTCAGTCACATGCCAATAGGTATCAGAGGAAAAAGGATAGGTACACGTATAAAGGACGAACACAGGAGAGGTGGGGAACATGCCGGTACCGAGAGTGGCTGCCTGGAAAACGAGCCCGGGCCCTCTGGTCAGAAGTCCAACGCTCTACCCCCTTGACTACCGCGACCCACATATACACATACCAGCATGTATATATATATATATAAATAAATGAGGAAGTACTAGGGGTGGTGGGGGAGGAGAGGGGTTTGTTGAGAGAGGTCCTATGGAGGCAGGAAAAATGGATGAAAAGCGTATTGAGCGGTAGTGGAATGTTGAAGAGGGTAATAGAGGGGAGAATGTTGGGCAAGCGAGGAAAGGGTAGGAACAGGATAGGGATGTTGGACGGGATGAAGGGAGGAAAGAGGTACACAGAGATGAAGAGGGACCTGATGTAGATGAGGTTGCTGGATTGGGTTTTGTTTGGAGTTATAAAATATTCATTTCATAAGTATGTCCATTCAAAACCTACATTAACCGGTAGATTACCTAATAATATATATATATATATATATATATATATATATATATATATATATATATATATATACATACATACATATATATTCAATGTCACTGATAGATTCAAGCATTCTTTCCACGTATGATGTGCGAAATAATTCCTACGTGACTATTCTTGTCATGGTGGAAGCATGTCGTATAAATGATTTTGGTCCATTTTTATTCCCATTTTGCGTACAACATATTACTGATTCATTAAGTGCATTAGCCCTTGATTTGAATTTTTGATTCCTCCTGGGTGTATATAAGTTTGCACATTATATGATCATTATATTTTTACATTTCCCTATCTCTCCCTCATCACTCACCCTTCCCAACTGGTGCTTTGTACCCCGTGCCGCACACGCCTTTTATGTAGATCTTGCGGTATTAATGTCGATGGCGAATAATAACCCGAGCATGTGTAACCCGAGCGTGTGTAACCCGAGCAACCGAATATATTTATTTCAGGGCAAACATACGAGGCGTGTTCATAAAGTAAGGCCCGTTTGGTCACAGGAAAAAATATACTCATATGAAACACATTTTATTGGCACTTTTAGTTAGCTACAAACCTACTTCACTTATCTACATAATCGCCGTTCACTTCTAAGCATTTTTCGTACCGCTGCACCAGCTTCTTTAACCCCTCTGCATAGAAACTCGCCGCCTGAGGGTTGAACCAATCGACAACGCCATTCTTGAGTTCCTCTTCGGTTTCGAAACGTTGTCCACCGAACCACTGTTTCAAGTGCAAGAAGAGGAAGTAGTCACTGGGTGTAAGGTCAGGACTGTACGGTGGGTGGTTTAAAGAGTTCCCAACGACCCAAAAACTCTCGTCCACTGGGCATTCTTTGCTCTTTTTGGTGGTCGGTGAGCATTTTCGGTACCCACCTTGCACGCAATGTGTGGTATCCGAGGTTTTCCGTAACAATATTGTAGACAGTAGTGCGTCCAAGTTGAGGAAATTGTTCAGCCAGGCCATTAATTGTCAATCGACGATCACATCGCAGTTTTTGTTCCACTTGCGAAACAATTTCATCGGTCAGAATACTGGGCCTACCACTTCGCTCTTCGTCATGGACATTTGTTCGTCCATTTTTAAAATCACAGCACCATTGTCTAACCTTTTCGTCACTCATAACTGTAGGTCCATAAGCTAGGCATAACTCCCGGTGAATTTCAGCAGCCGACAACCCTTTTGCATACAAGAATTTTAAGACAGAACGCACTTCACAGCTGGCGGGATCAACGATTGTCGCGGACATTGTTGTTTGCATGCACGGACAAGCAAACGACTTCTGAAACGAAACAAATGCTGCTATAGCTTCTCAATGAATCAGTAGATGGCGCTGCAGGAGCAAAACTGTGTTCTGAAGCGCCAATATTTAAATATAAGCAAACGGTACTTACTTTAAGAATGCGCCTCGTATAATGATTTACTCAAATATCAGTTGAATGCCACGTTTAGGCATATGTGGTGCACGAGTGTGAAACATATGAGGAAATACTATATAGTATATATCAAACGTGAATGTATACATTAACATTTTTCTGCATGAACGTAGTCAGCCCAATAAATACGCAAACTTGTAGAATCTGGCGGCCATGACGCGGACAATAGCCCTGCCCGCTAGCGGCGCTAGTTGCTTGAGACCCTATGATTCGTCGGCGCTTGGCGGATCGTTTAGCTGTACGTAGGATGCCTGTTTTGTTAGTTTCTGTTGCCCTTGTTTCAACTGTTTGTCGAAAATAGAAATTCACGAAATCACGGAGCAACGAATCGACATCAAGATTTTTGATGGCGTGCGGTATAAGTTATCAAGGAGTTACTGAAATGTAGACAGCCGTTTACGGTAATAATGCTCTGACGAAAACATCCGTTTTCAATTGGATTTAGCGTTTTAAAGATGGCCGACAAGATGCCATGAATGATGCAAGGCCGGGATGACCTTAAACCACCTGTGTAGATGACGAAACATTAATCGTGTGTGGTCCCTTGTTCTTACCGATCGTCCAAAAAGTGTCCGAATGATAGCTGATGAACTGAATTTTGGAAAATCAATAGTGTACACTATTATAACCGAAGATGATGGATGGATCCTTCACCATGACATTACACCTGCACATTCAACATTGATTGTTCGCCAGTTTCTGGCAAATCATTCAATCACCTTGATCTTTGATCATCCTCCTTATTCGCCAGATCTCTCGCCCCCTGCGACGACTTTTTCCCATTCCCAAAATGGAAAAATGTGATTAGGGGACATATCACTGGGAAGATGTGGAAGACACAATAAAGCAAGAAACGACGAGAAAAGAAGAAAGCCTAACTACTGCCAAGGGATACCAGGGGGTGCTTTAAAGATTGAATAAGAAGGGATGGCCTAGGAATGGAGAATACTTTGAAGAAGGGGACAAAATCGATGCAGACTAAATGTTGCAAAACATAGTTTTATGGTATCAGTTCGCGTATTTATTGGACATCGTATGGCTTCACATCCACGCCTTACCCTCTTTCGGTGGCTTTCGGGACTAAGGCGTTGATGTAGAAGATGCACGGCGCAAAGAAACGGAGTGCTTTCCTTGGATTACGCCGACGCAGTCGTCCTTTGAATTCCCTTTTGATTAATGGAGCGGTATTTGTAGTTCGCCTGGTGACTCAAATGGATGGTGACGTCACCGCATTCTCGGGAAGGTGGTTTCGTTCGTTCACCGTGAAACATTGGGGGTCCCCCCCCCTCCCGGTCTCTCCGTCACACACCAATGGACACGCTCTTTTGTTCAAACTTGAATTCGTCCAGGGGGCATCTTTCGGATTTTGCGCAAACTCGCTACTCTCCCGCATCGACTTCCGAGAGGCCAAACTGTCAATCCACTGAGGCTGCGACGCTCTCACACAGTCGCTCTCACAAGACGCGCGAAAATAATCCCTATTGAAGTTTCACTCCGGAAGCTCACGAAAGAAGACCTTGCAACCACGTTTTGTTGGATGGACGACCGCGCTGTTTTTCTTACGGCAGACCTGCCAGGAATCGCCTCCGGTTATCCACTTCAATGGCCGGCGACGATATATGTGTAGAAGGTGTAATTGGAGATCGCGATGGTGCGGTGGATAGCGTACTGGCTCCCCACCCAGATGGCCGGGGTTCCAAACCTGGAGACTGCAGATATTTTTCGGTGGTATCCCTATTTCTACTTGAGGTGCTTTGAGGAGAGTACTTTGGGTGAGTACGCCGTCCGTCGGATGGGACGTTAAAATGTTGGGATTCTCTTACACAGCGGCGTTTCCAATATAGATTAAACTTATTAAAAACATTTAAAGATGGGCCCTTTTCCGATGATATCAAGGATATAATACGAACCCCAACGTATTAGGGTCGAAGGGATCACGAATATAAGACTAGAGAGATAGACTGCAAGACTGACAGGTTTAAAATGTCATTTTTTCCAAGAACGATAAGGGACCAGAATGCTCGTAGCCGAAATTCCCCAGGACTTAGTTCATTACAATAAGTATTAACGTACAGGTTAGGGACTTCGCGAGGATATATGTGTATGTATGTGTATGTATGTATATTTTAATATTATTATTATTAGGTAATCTACCGTTTAAGGTAGGTTTTTGGATGGGCACAACTATCAAATAAACATTTTGTGACTCCCCACCTAGCAAACTAATCTATATCAAGTCCCTCTTCATCTCGGTGTACTTCTTTCCTCCCTTCATCCCGTCCAACATCCCTATCCTGTTCCTGCCCTTACCTCGGTTGCCCAACATTCTCCCCTCTATTACCCTCTTCAACATTCCACTACCGCTCAATACGCCTTTTATCCATTTTTCCTGCCTCCATACGATTTCTCTCAACAAACCCCTCTCCTCACCCACCAATATATGTAGATATAAATGTGTGTGTGCATACATATATGTGAATATGTATACTATATATGTATATATTTTTTCTTACAGGTTCCCCCCACCTTTCCTCACCTAACCGCCAACCCCCTCAACCCTTACCCTTCCCTCATGGTGCTACACCCCCTGCCACACACCTTTCTGGTGGCTCGCAGGGTATTTATGTAGATGTAGATGAATGTTTGACCCCTTGGCGCCTTTCTTTAAGATAAGGATTACGTCGGACGCTGGGTTTCTCTCTCCACCCTTCCTCCTCCTTTCCCACGAATTCCTCTCCGGCTGTTGGTCGCCTTCCCCAATTTCTGCTACTAACTAGAGCGGATAAAATGAACATTTAGTGATGAGAAAGGGAATTAGATATACCGCCGAATTTTTCCTCAGTATGAGCCCACATTAAATGCATGGTTTGCATTAAAAGTATCGGGAAACGTTTCGGAAAAATAGATTTATTTCGGTAGATATTGCTCGTACAATGATTCTCTAAATTCTGTGAAGCCCTTCTTCCATCGAGAGCGTCGACACACTTTGGCCCTTTGGGGTTTTCCACGACTCGAAGGTTCCCTGATAGGCGGAAGGTCCCTTAAAGGTACACATGCTTGCTTCTTTATCGGCACTGAGGTCCCCATGTTGGTGTCCTTTGAGGAAGGAAGGACTTCACTTGTATAGATAATAGGAATAATAGTGTGCAAGTGGTGTCAAGTCGGGGTTTGGGGAATCGTCGCGATGCCATATGCAGAAGGTCTTCGCAAGCAGAGAGAGACACTCGACTCTGCTCTTTTGGTCGTCCTTCCGCAATACCTTCGAGAGGACGAGTTTAGCTATTGTAGATATTTCGCATCGCCAACATTTCAGTGATTTAAATGGTGTGTGCATTGCCACTGTCTTATCAAAATGCCAACAATGCGATCTCTGCGATCATGCGCACACTTAACAACCGACGACGGTTTTATTTCAGCACTTCACGCAATGCGCGTCAGGAAAAAAACGTGAAAAAAGGTCGCACAAAAGAACACCCGGCGTCTCACATTTACTAAAAGATCTATCCTGGGAAACCTTAGTTATGCGAATACTCGAGAGCAACATACTCTACGGTTTCTGGCTTCACCTCCTGGAAGTGTTTGAATTCGACAATAAATGATTTTGTCGTAGAAATCTGTGGAATACTTTTTAAATATATCAGACATTGTGAAAACGCCGGTTTTGCTGACTTTTTCGTCAATTTTCAGGTTTAGCAGTTCATTGTTCACCACCGCAGACGGGTGGCACCACTTCTTGGACATCATGATGGACATTTGTCCGTTCACTCTAGAACGAACGACAACACGGACGCACAACTCTCGTTGCCACTCATCACATTTGGTCCGTACGGAGCACAAATTTGTCGATGATGAATGTCAAAGCCGCTTTGAAGTTCTTTTATCAGTATAAACCTTACCACAGAATGAACTTCATATTTGACTAGATTTCCAATAGCCTTGCTCATTTTGACTCGCTCTAGTGAACAAATGACAAGCTGAGCGACCTCCAACCAGGACAGCTGGAGGCGTGCTGACCTACTGTGTGCGTCCATATAGAGACCGTTCGGTTACATCTTCCTCTAATTCTCACGCTACACGGAAACGGAGGTTGCTTTAACTTTCTTCACAGCTCTCGTAATTTGGTCCATTGTGGCTGATGCCAGACTCAGATTCGGTTTGTTCTTCAATGAGACATTTCCTCGCCCACTTGGTTTCACCCCTCTTTATCTTATTTCTCTTTCCGTTCAATCCGCAGCTTCCTCCTCCACCGACCTCCGACCTGCTATTCGCCACTCATCCATCTGTCTTTTTTGATCCATGGACCACTCTCCCTTCCTCTCGCGCGCACTTGGTTTCCCCCCTCCCATCGTATTCCGCTTTCTTTTCTGCCACGCAGTCAATCTTCTTCTTCGAGGGCATCCGCCGCTTCTTTTGTCCTCCCCAGCTTGAGCTCTCATTCTTCTTCGCTCATTGTGCTCCCATTCGTCCCACGTCGCGACGAGGAGGATGCCTCGTCCACTCGTCTTTGGATTCTCTCATCCTCCTCGAGGCTCATTGGGTTCCTTCTTTCTCGCGTAATAAACCCTTTTCGAGTGACTTACAAGGAGAAGAAGACACAGGAGGCGAGATCTGGCGAATAAGGAGGGTAATCAAGGATGGTGACTGAATTTTTTTGCCAGAAACTGGCGAACAATCAATGCTGAATGTGCAGGTGCATTTTCATGGTGAAGGATTCATCCATCATGTTCGGTTAACATAGTAGTGTGCACTGTTGATTTTCCTAAATTCAGTACATCAGCTATCATTCGGACAGTTTTTTGACGATCAGACGAAGGACATGGGACCGCAGACACGATCAATGTTGTCATGAACACAGGTCGTCCCGGCCTTGCATCATCCGTGGCGTCTTGTGTGCTCAATGTATTTTTTATGTAGTAAAGCGTGTGCAAATATGTAGGTGCATGTAACGTATAAGTATCTGTATTATTGTATGAGTGGCTGGGGACGTAACATCATCTGCCCTACGCCCTTGTGACTACTTGAGAGGTATTGTGTGGATATAGATGAAGTCCTCGTGAGTTTTATGTGTAGTGAGAGTTTTAGTGAGATTATATGAGTTTGGAAAATTGCACATTTATCTTATAATATGTTTAGGGTATGTGGAAGAAAGGACTATCAGGTATCAACCTTGTTCCTATGAAATCGTTAAATAAAATAAATACAATAATTAACAATCCCATCTCCTCCCCTCTCTCATAGCTCGAAAGGAGTAGAGGTTACCTCAGGTGTTCCCCAGGGAAGTGCCATCGGACCTCTTTTATTCCTACTTTACGTCAACGACACTGACTCCGTAGTCACTAGTAAGATACTTTTCTTTGCCGACGATGCAGTGGTTTACCGTGATATCCGTGATTCTAAGGACGCAGCGACTTTATCAGATGACCTTAATGCTATACAATGCTGATACGACACTTGGCAATTAGAATGAAATTTAAAAAAGTGCGTAGTGATAAATTATTGGAAAAGGGGCAATTCCCTTTCAAAAGCCTACTGCATCGGGAACACCGAAATGGAGTGTGTAGACTCAATTAAATACTTAGACGTTACACCACACGATCTCTCCTGGGTGAAACACATACTATGGGGAATATGTTGACGAGCTAACACAAAGTTTTGATTTATTAGAAGAGTACTTTGTAAATGTGATGAAAAGTCAAAGAGAAATGCTATATGTTGCTGATTAGGCCTCATTTATTGAATATGCTGCAAGTATATTATGGGATCCTCACAGAGGTTGGATTGATCGCCGAATTGGATCGCAGTGTTTAACATGGATTGGAGCTAGATTTGTAAAACAGTGTTGTTATAAACTTAGTAGCGTATCCAAAATATTAGAGCAGCTAGGCTGGGAATCACTCAATGGAGCGAAGGTTAAATCACACAGATTGAAGCTCTTTTTGCATATGAATTGAAAGGACGTCTTTTTAGCAGTGATGCTGAAAATGTATTATATTACCCCCATCGTACTATGGTAGGAGAGATCATGTCAGTAAAATTGGAGAGATTAAGTGGAGAACAGACAGATTTAAGGTGTCATTTTGCCCACGTACGATAATGGATCAATAATATTGTCCAACCGCGGAAGGATCATGTTCGGGTCAAAATTAGTCTGGCGTGTATTCACCCCCTGCCACACACCCTAGCGGTGGATTGCAGGGAACTAAAATATCAAATAAAATATGAAAATACCTCAATGCATCTCTTCTTTTGTATACCTTTTGGTCCATTTCACCTTCTCCATCCTTCTCCAGGCCAACATTTGAAATACCTCCAGTCTGCGTCTACCCTCCTTCAGTGACCATATTTACATATACATGTTTACTATACTATACAGACAGATTTTAGATGTCATTTTTTCCACGAACGATTAGGGATCAGAATAACATTGTTCGACCCCGGTAGAGTCATGTTCGGGTAAACATTATTCTGGTTTGTATTCACCCCCTGCCACACACCCTAGTAGTGGCTTTCGGGGTACATAAATGAAAGATATCTATCTAGTTTGTCTCTCTGTTTTAAGCCCTTCGTCCTTGTCTTTCCTAAGTCCTATGTACTTCTAGTCTTCATTTGCTTCACCTTACCTTCAATTTTATCCTTTCTAATTATGTTTCTAAATAAACAAGTGATGCCCCGTTAATGGAGGCGTTGGTCCTATCTTGCCTCTAGTTCGTTTTCTGTGTTCCTTATCCATCCACACATGGTCCTCCCCTTACCGATATGCGTCCGAGCATCGCATCGATTGGCAGGTGCTTGCTCTTTAATGAGTCGCTCTGCCTTTCCACCCAGCTTATCCTCTAGCTGTTTTTTTCCTAGCTTTTATTTTCCAATGATCCCTAAGTGTATGTATCCGTCTCTCGGACCTGTTCGGGACATTGCACCACACTAGAGCTTTCGTTGCATCTTTTCCCCAGTCTCAACCGCCGCTCGTAACCGACTTCCATTCAAACTTGATCAGACTTCATTATAATTTACTTCTGCCTTCAATGGCCGCCTTTCATCCGAGACTGTGTGAGTTCACAGAACCAGATATGAGGCATACACGAAAAGTAGGGCCGTTTTCTTATGCGAGGCTAGGCTGAAATGTAACGCAAACATGCTTGTGGAGTGCGAAGAAAAACCAAGAGAAAGATCGGGGCAAAAGTACATTGAAGTACAATTCTTAACTTTCGAAATCATATATTTATTATTCAAAACAGGTCACCGTCAAGCCTAACACATTTCTCGCGAAGTGTAACAAGTTTTCCATTCCGTCACTGAAAAACCTCTTCCGACTTTTCTCGAATCCCGGACTTGACAACTACCAGTATCTCGTCGCCCGAGGTGTAAAGATTACCCATGAGGTGTCTCTTGAGTAGAGGAAAATAATAAAAATCGCAAGGCGCAAGATCAGGGGAATAAGGAGGGTGTGGAATCGGTTCTAATTTCGTGTTTCGCAGAGCCTCTCCAGTTGCGCGCGTGGTGTGTGTGGACGAGCGTTGTCATGTTGCAAGATTATTGGCACCAGGCTGCCTTTAACACGAAAAAGTCGACGTCGGAGGTGTTTTAGAGTCTTTGTACATTGAGAAGAGTTTACCGTTGCCCCTCGTTCTAGAAAATCGGTCACATAAACTCGGTGAACATCCCAAAACACAGTCAAAAGAAGTTTCATCAACAGTTATGGCTTTTCCAGGCTCGCAACCACGAAATTTTACTACCCATCGATTTACAGTAGATCTATCAACTGCATCGCCACCATAAACAGCCTTTAAACGACGATGAATAAAATAAAATATAGTATTCACTTCTTTCAGTAGAAAAATATTCGACAACAGCACATGCTGTTTAACTCGGGTTGACATAGCACTAGAACACGTCTCCATACTTCCGCTTCTAAAAGTACACTGGATGAATGTAACGACCTCAAACCATGCGTACTGAAGGGGAATGTTACTTCCATATACCACCAGGAGTGCTTCTGAAGGTCATTTTGTGTGTGATCTACAGGCATGCGTGCATTAGATTTCAGCCAACCCTCGAATTTAATTATTGGCGGGTCAGGACTAAATTGTGTGTATCTATCCATTGATTGTTGCCGAAGTCATTTAAGTTGGTATTGTTTTGATTCATTGTTGGTTCGTTAGTCAGGGAATGAAGGTTACCATGTGCGTTAAAATCGTTGCTCCCTCCTGTTGCGAAGTGCGTGTGTTGCGATCCGATTTTTGTGCGTAGAAAAGAGAAATCATCAGCCGCCCGTATTCATCCTTCAGGATGGTGCCTGGATTATGCGCCCACTGTAATGAGTAAAGGAAAAGTTAAGACAATGGCTTCGAGTCTTAAAAAGTGACCGCACAAACGGGCAGGATGGAGAGCAGAGTGGCAGGTCAACCAGACGGATGCAATTGTTGAACGAGTGGACCATGATCTGCGATCCGATCGACCATTGGCGATTAATGCCTTGACTGATAAATTACTTCATTTTGGATGTAAATATGGAACGAACGAACCAACGGTCGTGAAGCAATGAAAACGAGATAGTCGAGACCGTAAACTCGTTTCATCGAGACATTGTGTCAGTTTAAGGTGTAGGTAAGGTATTATTATTAGGTAATCTACCGGTTAAGGCAGGTTTTTGGATGGACACAACTATCAAATAAATATTTTGTAACTCCATAATAAACCCAATCCAGCAACCTCATCTACATCAGGTCCCTCTTCATCTCTGTGTACTTCTTACTTCTTTCCTCCCTTCATCCCGTCCAACATCCCTATCCTGTTTCTCCTATTTACTCACTTGCCTAACATTCTCCCCTCTATTACCTTCTTCAACATCCCACTACCGCTCAATACGCCTTTCATCCATTTTTTCTGCCTCCATAGGATTTCTCTCAATAAACCTTTCTCCTTACCCACCGTCTCCGGTACTTCCTCATTTGTTTTCCTTTCGGTCCATTTCACCTTCTCCATTCTTCTCCACACCCACGTTTCAAAAGCCTCCAATCTACGTCTATACTCCTGCTTCAGTGACCACGTTTCCGCACCGTACATAGCTACGCTCCATATCAGAGTTTTTACGAGTCTTGTCTTAACCTACCTACGTAACGTCCCCGTCGTCAACTCCCTCCTCCTTGAGAAAGCCTCCTTGCCTAGCGCAATTCTTCTCCTTACG
Source organism: Hetaerina titia (assembly GCA_037158775.1). Taxonomy (NCBI): domain Eukaryota; kingdom Metazoa; phylum Arthropoda; class Insecta; order Odonata; family Calopterygidae; genus Hetaerina; species Hetaerina titia. The sequence goes on along the minus strand of CM073773.1, from coordinate 113,824,768 downwards.
TCCCTACTACTTTAACCGTATTGGTCCAAAACACTTCCAAGATACGTAAACTGTTCTACCTACTCTACTTTTTCCCATCCTATTTTAATGTTTAGCTTAGCCTTTTAATTTCTGGAAAATCGAATAACCTTTGTTTTATTAATATTGATTCTCATCCCATATTTATCGCACTGAACCTCCAATTCACTCTGCAATTCTTGCAACCCCTTGGCTGACTGAGCAACTAATGCTTAGGTAAGGTATACGTTTTTAATTTTAGTTTCACTCTCTTTGGGAAGAAGTAACGGATCTCGGAATTCAAAATGGTCCACGGTATCGGCTATCTCACAAAATTCGCGGTATTTTTCGAACAGACCTCGTATATAAAAATAAACTAAGATGTAGATTCTTAAAACATGGAAACACGGATTAAGGACTCTCACATATGTAGTTTGTGCACACAAACCCATCCAACGATCCTCCACACCCACCCGGGGAACGCATGAGCGACATAACACTGACCAAGAATGGAATAGGATATCTACTATGTAGCATCAAACCAAGCAAATTCCCTGGTCCGGAAGAAATACCTGCTAGAATATTAAAGGAATTAGCCGAAAACATTGCCCCGTTTTTAGAAATTGTATTCCTAAAATCGATAGAACATGGCTCAGTTCCTCGCGACTGGAAGCTAGCCCATATAACCCCCATTTATAAAGGCGGGGATAGGGATAAACCAACCAATTACCGACCCATTTCATTGACATCGATCTCTTGTAAAATATAAGAACACATTATTGTCAGTAACATAATGAGGTTTCTTGATAGTAGGAAGATACTTAGCTACAACCAGCATGGATTTAGGAAGAGCAGATCTTGCGAAACACAATTAGGTCTTTTCATTCACGATATACTTAGATCGGGAGAAAAAACACACAAGTCGACGCAGTATTCCTAGATTTCAAAAAAGCCTTCGATAAAGTCCCACACAAAAAATTGTTACACAAAAGTAGATGCTATGGAATCAATGAGAAAGTTATTAATTGGATTAGAGACTTCTTGTCAAACCGCCAACAAATAGTAGTCATCGATGGGTTGTGCTCAAAGGAAAGAGATGTAACATCGGGCGTCCCCCAGGGAAGTGTAATAGGGCCTCTTCTATTCTTAATATACATTAATGACTTAAGCGCACACGTTAGTAGTAATCTCAGGTTATTTGCTAATGACGCAGTGGTATACAGGGCAATAAGGAGCCAACTAGGTTGCGAGCTACTCTCTAGAGACTTAGACACAATCTAGAATTGGTGCATGAAATAGGGATTAATACTTAATATAGATTAATTCGCAGTTTTCAAAATTTGGAACAAAGGAAATGGCAAACAGGACATAAACTACGAAATAGAGGGTTCAGTACTAATACGGCCAAACAAGTAAAATATTTGGGGGTAGTTCTAACACCACGCCTTTCATGGGGAGCACATATCAGGACAATATGCGGATCCGCTTTAAAGAAACTGGGCTTCATTAAACGGGTGGTGGGGAAATGTAATGAGAAAGTTATTGAGAGTGTTATTTTGCTCTAGTTAGACCACATTTGGAATATGCCGCTAGTATTTGGGATCATTGGGAGAAGATCTGGTAAAAAGAACTAGATAAAGTCCAGAGAAAATCAGCCAGATTCGTGAAAAATATGCATGACAAGAACACAAGTGTAACAGGTCTCTTAGGGGATTTAGGCTCGGAGCCTCTTGAAATACGAAGAGAACAAGCGAGACTTGGGCTTTTAGAAAGATTCAGAACCAGCGAGTTTAACGATGACACAAAAGGAACTATAATGGCCCCACACTACTTAGGTAGATCAGACCACAAAGATAAAATAAGGGAGATAGATTCAAATACTCATTCTTCCCCAGAACAATCAGAAATCATAATAGTGAGAATCCGATGTCCATTTATAAATATTAAAAACATTTAAGTTAGAAGTCGGAACAAAATTAAAAATTCAAAGATTGTGCGCGTGTATGTTTGTTGGTAGTTTGTGGGTTTGCATGTGTGTGAAAGGTTTGGCACGAAAGGGTTCTTGCATGAATGTTTACCATGTTTGGTTTGTGGGCTCTAAATGTGTGGCTTCTGCATGCGGTTTTTTTTCCTAATTTACGAGTCGTGCCCTAACACCCCCCGCCACGCGCTCTCGGCGGCTTGCGGGGTATTGAGTAGATGTAGTTTTGACGTTTCGACGGCACGATTGTCGTCATCAGATATAGTCATATAAATATATATTATACACCCGATCGTAGTCATATATATATCCCTCCCATGGACTACAACCTTGTCGTGGTGGAAGGGCTTGTGCGTTTCGATGACCCCTAGATTAGTGCTGGCGGGAGTTATAATAATTGCCTCTGATAGGGTCACCAATGCCAGATAGGTCGAAGGTTAGGAACCAGACGAAAGGTAGTCCACGCAGCGTCTGTTCCTCAGTAAGGCGGCGGAAAAGGCGTCTGGCCCCAGTAGAGCGGCCATTAAGTGATGGTGTCACGCTAAAAACACTATTGAGGAAGGCAACGGGAAACCACCTCAATTGACATTCCCAAGAATTTTATGATATACAGTAGAGAAGGTGAAAAGGACCGAAAGGAATACAAATGAGGAAGTACTAGATATGGTGGGTGTGGAAAGGGGCTTGTTGAGAGAAATCCTATGGAGGCAGGAAAAATTGATGAAAGGCGTATTGATCGGCAATTGGGATGTTGAAGAATGTAATAGAGGGGAGAATGTTGGGGAAGCGAGGTAAGGGTAGGAACAGGATAGGGATGTTGGACGGGATGAAGGGAGGAAAGAAGTACACCGAGATGAAGAGGGACCTAATGTTGAGTAGGTTACTAGATTGGGTTTTGTTTGGAGGTACAAAATATTTATTTGATAGTTGTGATCATCCAAAAACCTACCTTAACCGGTAGATTACCTAATAATAAATTATATATATATATATATATATATATATATATATATATGCGGGTCGCGGTGGTCTAGCGGTTAGAGCGTTGGACTGCTGACCGGAGGGTCCCGGGTTCGATTCCTGGGCAAGGCACTCTGGGCACCTGCAGCTCCACCCAAGCTAGTTGATTTTTCGGGTACCAGTTCTTCCTGGGAAACCATAACCGGCACAGGGAAAGGAACTGGCCCCCCTACCCTGATGTGTGAATATTCACACGCCGTCGGGCTTGGTACATGGGTGAGCTCTACCATCGCCTACTAAACCAACCTTCGGGTTGATTACTGTGTTTATGGTTTATATTTATATATAAATAAGACAGTAACACACAGCACGAGAACACATAAAAAGAACACTCACAATAATATCTTGATAATTTCGACGGGCTCGATTTGATTCTTCAAAATATATGTATTAGCGTGCTGTTGGGAAACAGGATCGAGGAGGTGTAATAGAGGAAATAATAGCATTTAATTATTTGTTCACCGAAATGTAGTTGCCTTGATTTTGAACTTAACTTATTTCAAGTCATTCAGTGTCTTAGAAAAACTTTGTAGTATTATTCCTTACGTATTTGTTTTTGGCAGTTTCTAATAAACGATTTGAATCAGTCGAGGACACCCATTCACCAATCATCCACAAAGGTCTTGGCTCCCCAAGCCCCCCTCTACACCCAAGCCCCCCCGCCCCTACACCCAAGCCCCCCCCTACACCCAAGCCCCCCCCTACACCCAAGCCCCCCCCTACACCCAAGCCCCCCCTACACCCAAGCCCCCCTCTACACCCAAGCCCCCCCCTACACCCAAGCCCCCCCTTACACATACATACACACATGCACGTGAAAACCACACAGACGCACCGCACGCCCGGAAACAGTTAAAGGAGATATTCTCGTCCCTCCCACCACATATATGGGAACAAAACATTTCCAGTTCAATACCCTGCCCCAGAATCCCTGTGCGAAAGGGAGTTTTTTTCGGGGAACCATGGGATCGCGCTCCGTCCCAAGGTCCCAGGGTTCTCGAGGACCTCTGAGAGGAAGGAGGGATTGAGGGTTTAAAGAGGTCCTTTTCGCTTTGAAGGGGCACTCCGTCCTCCTCCGAACTCCTCCCTTCCCCAACCGAAGTCCCTCCTGAGGGCCCCTCAGACAAGAGGACCCACTCGAGTCGAAGACCCTCATTGGCCATTGTTAAGCCCGCTGGGATATAATTGAGAGTCGGCGTGGTAAGAGATTAGTTTGCGCGGGACTCCCTGGAGATTCCCGAATGCTATGTTCCAATGTCCAATGCTCTCTTCGGTGAGTTTTCGGGCACACGAGAAAATGTTGGCCATCACTAAAAGTTGCAGTATTTAATTCAGAATTGAAAAACGAAACTGCCTCCTTTTCTGAAAGATTGTCCCTAGAATTCAATGTAAAACTAATGGCGTGCTGTGAAAATTTACTGACCGTTGCTTAGGAAGCCATTAAGTGTTTGAAAAGAAAGCAATATTTAATGTTTTTACGGAATTATAAATTAATGTCGAGTAATTTCATTGTGTATGTAATGTTCCCGTGGGCGCTGTTTTTCTAGATTTTAAGAAAGCCTTCGACAAAGTAATTCATAGTGATCACTCGCAAATATAGAAGCATGCGGCATAGATAAAAATATTCGGGGTTGGATAAAAGACTTTGAATGGCCGGGTTCAAAGAGTAGTGATAGATGGATTTGGCTCAAATGCACCAGAAGTTACTTCAGGTGTTCCCCAAGGGAGTGAAATCCAGCCTCTACGTACTATTCCTTCTTACCCCGACGACAATAGCTCCATGGTCAATAGAAAGATACGTTTATTTACCGACGTTGCAGTAGTTTACCGCAATATCCGTGATCGTGAGGACACAGAAGCTTTATCGGATGACCTTAATGCTATACAACGCCGGGGCGACACTTGGCAATTAGAATTAAATTTTAAAAAGTGCCTATTGATGAATTTTTGGAGAAAGAGCACTTCTTTCCCGAACGCCTACTGTATCGGGAACACCGAAGTGGAATGTGTAGACTCGATTTAATACCTAGGTGTTACCCTCACTCACGAC
>CM073773.1:113132368-113171440 GCA_037158775.1 Hetaerina titia | reverse complement strand
CAACGGACCGATTTCTCATTCACCCCTTTTCTCTATTTTTAAATAAGTATTCCAAATTTGCCGACAATTTTTGAAGTTCTCTTCTTCAAATCAACTCACTTCCTTTCACCCATCCCCCCCCACACCCACCGCAACGCCCCCACCCTTTTAACGGCATTGGTTGCTTTAATTTTGCGTTTACGCCCCCCTTACATTATCGCCTCTTTAATTCACCTCATTTTCCCCGTTTCCACTCCCCCTTTACCGTCATTGGTTCCTCCAATTTTAGCCTTTACCGCCTCCTTTGTTTCGCTTAGGGTATACATTGAAAGCTTGTCTGTTTCCTGATTCACTTACAACTTCCTGTAGTAAGTGCCTATCTTACTCTTAAGTTTGCTTAGGAGGGTCACTTTGCGGTCAACGATTAGGTTGCTCAATTGTGTTTTGTTGGAGTCGCAAGTTAATTATGTGATAGTTTTGTCCATCCAAAAACCTACCTTCACCGGTAGATTACCTTATCAATAAAATATACATATCCTCAATGCCAGTCAAGAATTAACGCGGTACAAGATTATTTGTTATTATAAGGTAATCTACCGGTTAAGGTAGGTTTTTAGATGGAAACAACCATCAAATAAATATTTTGTAACTCCAAACAAAACCCAATCCAGCAACCTAATCTACATCAGGTCCCTCTTCATCTCTGTGCACTTCTTTCCTCCCTTCATCCCGTCCAACATCCCTATCCTGTTCCTGCCCTTTCCTCGCTTGCCCAACATTCTCCCCTCTATTACCTTCTTCAACATTCCACTACCGCTCAATAAGCCTTTCATCCATTTTTCCTGCCTCCATAGGATTTCTCTCAACAAACCCCTCTCCTCATCCACCATCTCCAGTACTTCCTCATTTGTTTTCCTTTCGGTCCATTTCACCTTCTCCATTCTTATCCACACCCACATTTCAAAAGACTCCAATCTACGTCTATCCTCCTGCTTCAGCGACCACGTTTCCGCGCCGTATATAGCTACGCTCCATACCAGAGTTTTTACTAGTCTTGTCTTAACATCTCTACTTAACGTCCCCGTCATCAACTCCCTCCTCCTTGAGAAAGCCTCATTACCTAGCGCAATTCTTCTCCTTACGTTCCTACTACTTCGACCATGTTGGTCCAAAACACTTCCGAGATATGTAAACTGTTCTACCTGCTCTATTTTTTCCCCGCCTATTTTAATATTTAGCTTAGCATTTTTCTTTCTGGAGAATCGCTTAACCTTTGTTTTATTAATATTTATTCTCATCACATCCTTACATAAAACCATAAACACAGTAATCAACTTTGAAAGGTCGGTTTAGTAGGTGATGGTAGAGCTCACCCATGTATCAAGCCCGACGGCGTGTGAATATTCACACATCAGGGTAGGGGGGCCAGTTCCTTTCCCTGTGCGGGTTGTGGTTTCTCAGGAAGACCTGGTACTCAAAAAATCACATAGCTTGGGTGAAACTGTAGGTGTCGAGGGAGGCTAGACCAGAATCGAACCCGGGTCCATACGTTGAAATGTATAACTTGAAGAAATACACTGAAATTCAAGGGGGAACTATGCTTTAATACATGTGGACAGTCTAATAAATACGCAAACTGAGGCCATAAGACTTTATTTTGCAAAATTTAGTCTACATCGATTTTGTCCCCTTCTTGAAAGTACTCTCCATTTCCTTCTTATTCCATCTTCTTTTTCACTGTTTATGGAGAACCCTTGGAGCCAGTCCTATCGGCAGTAGTTAGGCTATTTAGTTTTCTCGTCGTTTCTTGCTTTATTGTGTTTTCCAAATCTTCCCAGTGATATGTCCCCAAATCACATTTTTGCATTTTTGGGAATAGGCAAACGTCAGGAGTCGAGATCTATAAGAATAAGGAGGATGATCAAGGATCAAGGTGATTGAATTTTTTGCCAGGAACTGGCAAACAATCAATGCTGAATGTGCAGGTGCATCGTCATGGTGAAGGATCCATCTATCATGTTCAAATAGAGTATACTGTTGATTTTCCTAAATTCAGTTCATCAGCTGTCATTCGAACAGTTTCTCGGCGATCGGTAAAGACAAGGGACCGCACACGATCAATGCTGTCAACGAAACATTAGTTGAAGGTCGTACCGGCCGTACCATCCGAGGCGTGTTTTCAGCCATCTTTAAAACGCTTTATCCACTTGAAGACGGATGTTTCCTTCCGAGCATTACCACCGTAAATAGCTGTCAAAATTTAAGTAATTTATTGATAACTTTTACCGCACTTCACCAAAAAACTTGATGTTGATTCGTTGCTCCGTGATTTCGTCTATTTCCATTTTTGACAAACAGAAAAAAAGGACAACAGAAACTGATATAACTGGCACCATGCGCACAGCTTGACGATCCGCCAAGCACAGACGTCTCCTTGGGTCTCAAGCAACTAGCACCGCCAGTGGGCGGGGCTATATTCTGCGTTATGACCGCCAGATTGGTACCAGTTAGCGTATTAAACGGTTAATGTATTATTTTCAAAACCCCTAAGGGTCTCTTAAACATGTCAAAACACAAGCCAATATTACGGCAGATATTTTAAATGAAAAGGATTTCAAAGACATGGATCGACTCCACAGATTCATAAATTTGCTGTTACGGCTCAATATCAAATCGGATAATGAATCTTCACGCTGAGCGCTGCTCATTTTTTTCCAAGGCAAACATATTCCATATCGGAATTTCTCATACTAAGTGCAGCTCAAAAGAACGATGGGAACATCCAGGTTGGCGTAACGTGGGGGATATTGTAAGGATAAAAGAATTAATTGAATAAAAATCTGCAACGATCGACTAAGAGTACTCGAGAAACAGGTCTCAGGGCACGCACGGGAGGAATTACTTCCATTACTGCACAATTGCAGAACGCTCTCAAACTCATGCTTGTCCAGACACAAGGAAGAAAAAAGCGCCCACTTGCGATGGGAAATGGCAGAAAATTGAGGAAAATGACTGGACGACAAACTCTCACGGAACCCTTGTTCCCATAAGGGTCAAAAGGGAGGGACCGAGCGAATAAGGGCATGTCCGAAGAAATATATCACACGTTTTGTGCCAGGATTTTCCTTACCTTTTCCCTCGCCCAAGTCAGAATATCTTCACCAGCTTCTAGACTTCCCTCGTCAATCCTTATTACTCACTTAAACGCAGTGATGAAACGTTATAATCTAACGGTTTGTAATCCAGAACTGGACGCACGCGAAGTTCCCGCAGCGTCGACTATTGGGTTTTTCATGAACTACTGCAATGAGTCTGGCAATGTCGCCGTCAGAGCTTGGGCAACAATGAAATTTCTGAAGCCCATTGTCGCTCATGATTACGCGCACTACGGTAATTGCCAAATTCGGGAGGTCGGGGAACGGAGAAAACACACAACATTGGCCACTGGAAATGGGCCATCGCGGCTCTACATACTGATTGATCTGGTTCATTAAACCTTGCATAAACCAGGCTGCAAGGTAATTAAAAACAAATGCTGAACAGCCAGGTTGATTGGTACACATAGAGAAACAAAAGGGTAGGCTGAAAACTAATGCACACATGCTAGAATATCACAAATAAATTACCTTCAGAAGCACTTTCGGCGGCATGTGGAAGTAACATTCCAACTCAAAACACCTAAGCAGATTTCAGATAGTTATATTCATCCAGTGTAATTTGACAAGTGGAAGTATGCAGACATGTTCTAATGCTATGCCAACACGAGTTGGAGAACAGCGTGTGCTGTTGTCAAATTTTTAACTGCTGACAAAGCAACAATTACTGATATTCATCATCGTTTAAAGACTATTTTTGGTGACGCTGCTTTTGATAGGTCTACTGTCAATTGACAAATCAAACGTGAGATGGTGAGGAATTGGGGGACAACGGTTTAGGCACAAGGAATTACCACGGGGACAAAGCAGTTGAGTTCTGCAGGAGATAGAGGTTAGCCATCACCAACAAATGCTTTAGAACCACAAAAGGCGTAGGTATGCATGGAAAATGCCAAGGAACTCAGAAAGGTATCAGTTAGATTATATTATGGTTAGGCACAGGTTTAGGAACAGTATTATAAATTCGCACAGCTTCCCAAAAGCGGATGCGGACTCTGACCACAATTGAGTAGTTATGAAATTTAACGTCCGTCTCAAAAAGATTAAGGCAAGGACGGAGGGTTAGGAAATGGAATTTAGAAGCATTAAATGGATTAACGAGGAAGGAGTATCAGCAGGCTGTAGAGAAAATGATGGACGACGGTAAAGAACTGAGTACTATCGAAGAAAAATGGGAATGTATCAAGAAAGGGATATCGGAAGCCGCTAAAGACACTATAGGAACCGTAAACGGGAAAAGAATAAGGAAAGCATGGGTAATGCATGAGATGATTCCAAAGATGGATGAGAGAAGAAGATGGAGGAATGTAAGCACAGAGTTAGGCAAAATGAAGTACAAAGAGTTAAACAATAAATTGAGAAGGGACACAAATAAAGCAAAAGAAGAATGGTGGAAAACGCAATGCGAGGATATGGAAAGTTTACAGAAGAAGGGTGAAATTGGTGCTCTATACAGCAAGGTTAAGTTATTATCGGGAAGTAAGAAGGCAAGATCTGTGCTAACTGTTAAAGATAGGTGGGGTAAGATAATAGTTGAACCAGGAAAAATCCAAGAGAGATGGAATGAATATATAGAAACACTGTATGGTAAAGAACTTAGGCCGACCAGGGTAGACATAGAAAAGGAACATGACGTAGAAGAAGATAGCTTAGGTCCAGGCATACTCGACGATGAAATAGAAAAGGCATTAAAGGAGATGAAAGCAAATAAGGCCGTGGGGGTGGAGAACATCCCTGTAGAACTGTTGAAATGTTTAGGAAAACGTAGGAAGAAGGCTCTATATGGACTGATTCGTAGTATCTATGAGGAAGGAATCTGGCCGGAAGATTTTGAGAGATCAGTGTGTTCCTATTCCGAAAAAGGCAAAGTCTACATCATGTAAAGATTACAGAACAATAAATTTGATATCCCACGCAGCTAAAGTTATTCTCAGGATCATCAACAAAAAGATAGAGAGTAAGGCAAATGATTACTTAGGGGAGGATCAGTTTGGGTTTAGGAAGGGAAGAGGTACGCGTGATGCCATTGCAGTAATGAGATCACTATTAGAGAGGAATATAGAATACAATCAGGACGTTTTTTCTTGTTTTGTTGATTTCGAAAAAGCGTTAGATAGAGTGAATTGGGAAAAATTAATGCGTGTATTGCAGAAAATAGGAATGGATTGGAGGGACAGGAGACTGATCCGCAGCCTGTACATGTCTCAGACTGCTCAGGTGCGAGTGGGGAACGGAGAGTCCGGATGGGCAGTGTTAGGAAGAGGTGCAAGGCAGGGTTGCCCATTGTCACCGGTGCTGTTCAACGTATATGTAGAGGAAATGATTAAAGAGGCATGGGAAGAGCTGGAGGTGGGAGTGAAAGTCGAATGGGAATTCGTAAAATTGGTTAGGGTTGCTGATGACCACGCATTAGTTGCTCAGTCAGCCAAGGGGTTGCAAGCATTGTTGAGTGAATTGGAAGTTCAGTGCGATAAATATGGGATGAGAATCAATATTAATAAAACAAAGGTTAAGCGATTTTCCAGAAAGAAAAAGGCTAAGCTAAATATTAAAATAGGCGGGGAAAAAATAGAGCAGGTAGAACAGTTTACATATCTCGGAAGTGTGTTGGACCAATACGGTCAAAGTGGTAGGGACGTAAGGAGAAGAATTGCGCTAGGCAAGGAGGCTTTCTCAAGGAGGAGGGAGTTGATGACGGGGACGTTGAGTAGGGATGTTAAGACAAGACTCGCTAAAACTCTGATATAGAGCGTAGCTATGTACGGAGCGGAAACGTGGTCGCTGAAGCAGGAGGATTGACGTAGATTTGAGGCTTTTGAAATATGAGTGTGGAGAAGAATGGAGAAGGTGAAATGGACCGAAAGGAAAACAAATGAGGAAGTACTAGAGATGGCGGGTGAAGAGAGAAGTTTGTTGAGAGAAATCCTATGGAGGCAGGAAAAATGGATGAAAGGCTTATTGAGCGGTAGTGGAATGTTGAAGAAGGTAATAGAGGGGAGAATGTTAGGCAAACGAGGAAAGGGCAGGAACATGATAGGGGTGTTGGACGGGATGAAGGGAGGAAGGAAGTACACACAGATGAAGAGGAACCTGATGTAGAATAGGTAGTTCGATTGTGTTTTGTTTGGAGTCGCAAGGTATTTATTTGATAGTTGTGTCCATCCAAAAACTTACCTTAACCGATAGATTACCTCATAATAATTTATACAGACAGACACACATATACAAAAATAAATACAAAAAACGGCTAGCTGTCAGTGCAAGAAATCCGAAGAAAAATTAAAAGTGAGTTCTCACACTTTAAAAGACTGTGTGAAAAAGTGAGTAAGAATGAGGTAAAAGAGTGAAATCTGGCGTAGGCTTCTTTACTCATTCCTCCGTACGCTTTTAAGTCTTCGCTTTACTTGAGTGTGGCACCTCTGTGTCGTGAGTTGAGGAATATTCTAGGTGCTAGGGAGTATGAAATCTAACACAAAACAGGAATTTACTTTTTAAGTCGCATTTCTTTAACGCCCCATCATCTTACTTATTTTTTTTTACTACTTCAAGAAAAATGCGTGACCGCTTGACGAAATATATACGTGTTCTTTGACCCCCGCTCCGCTTTAGAGAATTCTTCTTTCTTTTTAGAGAGAGGGAAAAAAAGATAACGTGCAAAACGCCGGCCCGTTAAAGCTACGATCTCGCCTCTGGGCGGTTTATTACGCAATGCGTACAAACTAAGCGCGTTGGAATCAGCTGTCCCTCCCAACCACCCACACCCGCCACGCACCACACCCCACCGCCGGCCGGCCCTGCCCACCCCCCCCGCCCCAGCAAGAGAAAGAGGGTTGCCCGCAACAAAGAGGGGAGTTCAAGTTACGAGGGGGCCCGGAAAAGGCGATTGGTCCGTCGGGGGAGAGAGAAAGGGGTGGGATGGTGATTTTTATTTATAACACGCGCTGACCCCTTCAAAAACGCACTTAAAAATCCCTTCTCCTCACCCTCCAACTAGTCCCCTCCCCCTAAAGGTCCCCTCCATGGCACAACATAGTCAAAAATATTCGTAAAAAATCGTTACTCGAACGATAGGAGACTCGCACTCTCTCTCTCTCTCTCTCCATGTTGAAGTAGGCACGCACCTCTGGGTGCGATGACAGTCACCGAAAACATTGCGAGAGCGCGCCGTCGGTATGTTACAGATTATTTACAAAGACACATACGATTAGAGTGGGTCTCGGTAGTCCTGAGGTAGAGCATTGGACTGCTAACCAGAGGGCATGTGATTTCTCGGGTACCAGATCTTCCAGAGAAACCATAACCGGCACAGGGAAAGGAACTGGCAACTATTATTACCCATTTAATGTGTGAATTTCACACGCCGTATAGGGCTTATAGTATTGGGTGAACGCTACAATCACCTACCAAACCGACCCTCAGGTTGATTACCGTGCTTAAACATAAACGTGTATTTGTATGCGAGTATATAACTCGGTATTTTATATAGACAACCCAACACACAAACACACACACACACACATACATACATATATATACATATATATATTTATTTGTTTGTTTATTTATATATAATTATATATATGTATATACATATATATAATTATTTCTATTTTCTAATTATTATTAGATACAAACCGAACGGTATTAGGGTTAACCTTGTGAAATTTATCCATGATGGAAAGGAGACAAACTATGCAAATTTCACTTCAATGGAGATTTATTCACGACCCGGGTTTCAAACACTTAATGTCATCTTCAGGTCTCTGAAGGTTCTGAAGATGACATTAAGTGTTTGAAACCAGGGTCGTGAATAAATCTCTATTCAAGTGAAATTAGCATAGTTTGTCTTCTTTCCATAATATTATTAGATAGTCTACCGGTGAAGGTAGGTTTTTCGATGGACACAACTATCACATAATTACCTTGGTAGTCCAAAAAAAACCCAATCCAGCAACCTACTCTACATCAGGTCCCTCTTCATCTCTTTGTACTTCGTTCCTCCCTTCATCCCGTCCAACATCCCTATCCTGTTCCTGCCCTTTCCTCGTTTGCCCTCTATTACCCTCTTCAACATCCCACTACTGCTCAATACGTTTTTCATCCATTTTTCCTGCCTCCATAGGATTTCTCCTCTTCGGTCCTCATCCACCATTCTTATCACTTCATTTGTTTCCCTTTCGGTCCATTTCACCTTCTCCATTCTTCTTCATACCCACATTTCAAAAGCCTCCAATCTACGTCTATCCTCCTTCTTCAGTGACCACGTTTCCGCTCCGTACATAGCTACGCTCCATATCAAAGATTTTACGAGTCTTTTCTTAACCTACCTACTCAACGTCCCCGTCATCAACTCCCTCTTCCTTGAGAAAGCCTCCTTGCCTAGCGCAATTCTTCTCCTTACGTCCGTACCACTTTGACCGTATTGGTCCAAAAAACTTCCGAGATATGTAAACTGTTCTACCTGCTCTAGTTTTTGCCCTCCTATTTTAATGTTTAGCTTAGCCTTTTCCTTTCTGGAAAATAGCATAACCCTTTTTTCAAGAAACTGTAACAGTAACTTTAACGGAGTCACCCGCTATGTGTGCATTATAATGCAACCATTTCAGAGAGTAAAAATCATATTATCGTACTGAACCTCCAATTCACTCAGCAATGCTTGGAATCCCTTGGCTGACTGAGCAACTAATACTTGGTCATCAGCAAACCTAACCGATTTTACGAATTCCCCTCCGACATTAACTTCCACCTCCAGCTCTACCTAAGCCTCCTTAATCATTTCCTCCACATATATATTGAACAGCACTGGTGACAATGGGCAACCCTGCCTTACTCCTCTTCCTAACACTGCCCATCCGGACTCTCCGTTCCCCACTCCCACCTGAGCAGTCTGAGACATGTACAGGTTGCGGATCAGTCTCCTGTCCCTCCAATCCATTCCTATATTCTGCAATGCGCGCATTAATTTTTCCCAATTCACTCTATCAAACGCTTTTTTGAAATCTACGAAACAGGCAAATAGGTCCTTATTGTATTCTATATTCCTCTCGATAAGTGATCTCATTACTGCAATGGCATCACGCGTACCTCTTCCCTTCCTAAACCCAATCTAAGTATCCCCTAAGTGGTCCACTGCCTTACTCACTCCCCTTTTGTTGATGATCCAGAGAACAACTATAGCCCTTACTTTTTTCGGAAGAGGAACTATTACTGATTTTACAAAGTCTTCCGGCCAGATTCCTTCCTCAAAGTACTACGAATCAGTCCATATAGAGTTTCACCAGAATGTTGTCCACCCCCACGGCCTTATGTGGTTTGATCTCCCTTAATGCCCATTCTGTCTCATTGTCGAGTGTGTCTGGACATAAACCATCTTCTGCCACGTCATGTTCCTTTTCTATGTCTGACCTTGTCGGCTTAAGTTCATTACCACAGGGTGCTTCTATATATTCCTTCCATCTCTCTTGGATTTTTCCTGGTTCAACTAATATCTTACCCTACTTATCTTTAACTGTTAGCACAGATCTTGCCTTCTTACTTTCCGATATAAACTTCACCTTGTTGTATAGCGCACCAATTTCACCCTTTCTCTATAAACTTTTCATATCCTCGAATTGCGTTTTTCACCATTCTTATTTTGCTTTATTTATGGCCCGTCTCAATTTATTGTTTAACTCTGTATTACTTCATTTTGCCTCACTCTGTGTTCACATTCCTCCATCTTCTTCTCTCATCCATCTTTGCAATCATCTCCTCCGTGACCCATGGTTTCCTTATCCTTTTCCCGTTAACGGTTCCTATAATGTCTTTTGCGGCTTTCGATATCACTTTCTTGATACATTCCCATTTTTCTTCGATAGTACTCAGTTCTTTACCGTCATCCATGATTTTCTCTAAAGCCTGCTGATACTCCTTCCTCGTTAATCCATTTAATGCTTCTAAATTCCAATTCCTAACCCGCCGCCTCTGCCTTAACTTTTTGAAACGGACGTTACAATTCATAACAATTAAATTGTGGGCAGAGTCCGCATCTGCTCCTCGGAAACTGTGCGAATTTATCACACTGTTCCTAAACCTGTGCCTAACCATAATATAATCTAACTGATACCTTCCTGAGTCACCTGGCATTTTCCATGTATACCTACGCCTTTTGTGGTGTCTAAACCATGTGATAGTGATGACTAACCCCTGTCTCCAGAATTCAATTGCTTTCTACCCGCGTTCATTCCTCGTGCCTAACCCATAGTCCCCACCTCACCACCATCTCTTTCTTCGCCTACCGTCGCATTCCAATTCCCCATCACTATCAAATGTTTCCCTGCAGGAACACTCGCGATGATATCCTCTAACTCATCATACATCCTATCGACTTCTTCCTCCTTGTGATTGCTCGGTGGCATGTATACCTGAATAATGACCAAGTTCGTCGGCTCTGCTTTAATCTCTACGAGTAAAATTCTATCTGTCGCTTGCTCTATGTTGATTACGCTTCTTCCTACCCCTTTCTTTAAAATTACGGCAACCCCTCGTTGGCTCTCGTCCCCGCCGCTGTATATTACTCTATAATTGTCACTCCAGTAATCCCCGCTATCCTTCCATCTCACCTCGCAGAGGCCTAAAACATCTATGTTACCTCTTTCCATCTCTCGCTTAATATTTTCTAATTTGCCTCTCCTCAACATTGTCCTGACGTTCCAGGTTCCTCTTCTAACTACTTTCGCATTCTTCTGAGTCTTCTGTCATGCTGAAGTTATTTCTTCCCTGCAAGGGTTTCGTGGGATGACGACCGCGGAAGCCTTGCCTCTCCCGCTGCCGAGCACGACACACGGCCTCTTGGGCCGAGTCCCGTAGTTGCCAGGACTCATTTTATCTATAGTGCCCATCATTATATTCTTGGGAATCATAATTGAGGTGGTTTCCCGTTGCCTTCCTCAATAGTGTTTTTAACGTGACACCATCACTTAATGGCCGCCCCACTGGGGTCAGACGCCATTGCAGCCGCCTCACTGAGGAACAGACGCTGCGTGGACTACCTTTCGTCTGGCTCCTAACCTTCGACCTATCTGGCATGGGTGACCCTTCCAGGAGTAATTATTATTAATACCCGCCAGCACAGCTCTAGGGGTCATCGGAACACACAAGCCCTTCCACCACGACAAGGTTGTAGTCCATATAAACATGGACATATAAAAACACAGTAATCAACCCGAAGGTCGGTTTAGTAGGTGATGGTAGAGCTCACCCATGTACTAAGCGCGACGGCGTGTGAATATTCACACATCAGGGTAGGGGGGCCAGTTCCCTTCCCTGTGCCGGTTATGGTTTCCCACGAAGATCTGGTACCCGAAAAATCAACTAGCTTGGGTGGAGCTGCAGGTGCCCAGAGTGCCTTGCCCGGGAATCGAACCCGGGACCCTCCAGTCAGTCAGCAGTCCAACGCTCTACCCGCTAGACCACCGCGACCCGCAGGGAGGGACATATATATATATATATATATATATATATATATATATATATATATATATATATATATATATATATATATTCACACGGCAATAGATACATGGAAAAGTTCGTCCTACCCTTTTTCCTTATATCTATTTCAATGTGAATGAATATTTGTTCGCCATATTGTGGGATTTCGGGTTTGAATGTGTGTGTATATATAATATTAGAAATATATATATAAACATATGTGCATTTAATTTCTGTATATATATGGTTAAATATAAACATATATATGTATTTTACGACATTTCAACAGAAACACAGAGAAAGGACACTCATATATCTAGTTGACGTTTCGACGGCAAGGCCGTCATTATCACACATAATGCTTCAGTCAAAGTTTATATGTATACATATGTGTGTATATATATATACATATAAATTTATATATATATATATATATATATATATATATATATATATATATATATATATATAAAAAACTTTTGTTACTTTCTGAAAATCCCACGGACGTGCACAATAATTTAAATGGACTAATCGAATTTACATTATATGTATACATATATATGTGTGTGTATTATTCATGCATTCAAAGGACTAAACATATGGCTTAACCCCTTTTGGATTCTGCGGGTGGGAGGGTATTAGAGATAAGATCTGTTACATCGTTTGGAGAGCTTGGTGCCATTGCTTTCTTTACCTCCCGTTCCCAAGGAAACCGTCCCTTAGCAAACGAACCCTTCCCGACCCCAAATCCATCTCTCCCGCATTCCAGTCGAAACCTTTCGGACTCGTCTGTTTGAGACGGCGAGATGTAACCTGCTTCACTCGAAAGCCGGAAGAGGGAGATGGACTGCAGAAGGGCGCTTCGTTGATAAGTTCACAGCTGGGAAGTGGGGGTGTGCTCCCGACACGTGTGAAGGGACGCAGAAGGGCTTGGGGGAAGGGGTGAGGATTGGGAGTGGGAGGGGAGCCGTTGGGGGCACGCGTGGAGGAGGACGATGGAGAGTGGAGGGGCAGGAAACGGCGCAGTACGCGTGCGAGATATTAAGGTGGTGTGAGGGAGGTGGGAAGGGATTGGGGGAGAGAAAGAATAAAGACGAGGGGTAGGAGGAGACCAGGGTGTTCTTTTTATTTTCCCCAATAAGGAGGCAAAGGGTGGCGCAGTTGTTTAGGAATTAGTTGGACCTTGGTTTTTGGGCACGAGGCTATCTACATCAGAATCTACATCTCACGCAGCATTCCCCTCATTAAGGTGAGTGTGGCAGCGGGTGTTAAGTCACCAGCTATTAGAGCAATCGGTAATTACAGGCATTTGGGCATCAATTTATTTTCATAAATTTGGAATTGTCGTGCGATATGATCAACAACCATTGCCGTCACGAATAGTGCGACAAAGTGAGATTAATCTTATATAATTATCGCTCATTTCGGTAGTCAGTTTCGTTTAATGTGGCGTTTTCAGGCTCGCCAACGCATGGGCGTGACAACGCGGGAATAGAATCAATCCTTCCACTGAGGGTCGGGGGTTAGGATCATGCGATTTGTATTTACCTGATAGTTTTTAGTCATGCGCATGATCTGCCTGCCTCATGGATAGCCGAACCAGTCCGTATATTAGACAATCTGACGATTTTCGTTCGCTGGAATTATAACTTTGGAAAGAATACGGCTTGTGCGTTCCCATAACTTGTGAAGCTGTGTTGACGGGAGTAATAATAATTGCTCCTGGCAGAGTCACCCATGCCAGAAGGTCACCCTGGTCACCCACCCATGGTCGAAGGCCAGGAGCCAGACGAAAAGCGTTCCATGCAGCGTCTGTTCCTCGGTGAGACGAGGTCAAAGGCGTCTGACCCCAGTGGGGCGGCCATTAAGGTATCACGTAAAAAACACTATTGAGGAAGACAACGAGAAACCACCTCAATTAGTACTCCCATGAAAAATGATGGACACAAGATAGAAATTGAGTCATGGCAACTGCGGGACTCGCCCCAAGGGGCTGTGTGTTGTGCAGCGGGGTAGGAAAGGCTTCCGCGGTCGTCATTCCAGAAAACCCTTACAGGGAAACCGACAGCAGCAGGAAAGAAGACGCAGAAGACGAAAGTAGTTAGAATAGGAACATGGAATGTTGAGGACAAGGAAATTAAGGAATATAAGGAGAGAGGTGAGAAGAAGAGATGGATGAGAGAAGGAATTGGAATAAAGTAAACACCGAGTTAGGTATCAGTTAGATTATATTATGGTCAGGCACAGGTTTATGAACAATGTGATCAATTCGCACAGTTTCCCGGGAGCGGATGCAAAGAGAGACCACTATTTGGTTAATATGAAATTTAGCGTCCGTTTCAAAGAGGCTGTAGAGAAAATCATGGATGACGGTAGGGATCTGAGTACTATCGAAGAGAACGAGAATATATCTATAAACGGGTATTAAAAGTAGCAAAAGACACCATAGGAAACATTAGTGGGAAAAGGACAAGGAAACCATGGGTCACGGATGAGATGATTGCAAAGATGGATGAGAGAAGAAGATGGAAAAATGTAAACACAGAGTTAGGCAAAATGAAGTACAAAGAGTTAAACAATAAGTTGAGAAGGGCCACAAATAAAGCAAAAGAAGAATGGTGGAAAACACAATGCGAGGATATGAAAAGTTTACAGAAGAAGCGTGAAATTGGTGCTCTATACATCAAGGTTAAGTTATTATCGGGAAGTAAGAAGGCAAGATCTGTGCTAACAGTTAAAGATAAGTCGAGTAAGGTGATAGTTGACAAAGAAAAGATTTTATGGAAGAACTGTTTGTAAACTTAGGCCAACAAGGTTAGACATAGAAGAATACACGCCATCTCCTGGGCAATGAATCGGAGCACTTTGGCGCATTATAAGATCGCAGATTTCAATGTAAAGTACATTTTCACGATAGCTCAAGTGGTTTGAGCATCCGCCCGGCAAGTAGAGAGATCCGGTGTTCAAGTCCTAGTCGAGGAAAATATTTTTACATTTGTGAACTGCTCAAGTCCGCCTTCCCCACCTCTCTTGTGTTCGTCCTTTATGTGTGTTTCTTTCCCATTTCCTTATCTCTATTTCTATGTGAATATATATATATATATATATATATATATATATATATTTATATATAGCATCCGCCCGGCAAGTGGAGAGATCCGGTATTCAAGTCCCGGTCGAGGAAAATTTTTTTACATTTGGGATCTGCTCACATCCGGCATCCTCACCTCTCTTGTTTTCGTCCATTATATGTGTTCCTTTCCCATTTCCTTATCTCTATTTCAATGTGAATGAATATTTATTCGCCGTATGGCGGTATTTGTTGTATGCGGTGTTTGAATGTGTGTGTGTATGTATATATATATATATATATATGTGTGTGTGTGTGTGTGTGTGTGTGTGTGTATGTATGTATGTATGTATATATATGCATCCAAACTCGAAAACCCGCCATACGGCGAACAATATTCATTCACATGCAACTAGACAGGAAAGGGGAATAGGAACACAGTAAATAACGAAAACAGAGTAGGTGAGGAAGGTGTAATCGAGCAGATCACAAGCGCAAAAATATTTCCTTGACCGGTACTTGAACTCCAGGTTATATTTATATATAAATAGTTATTTAAAAGGTTTATTTTTAAAACTTTCCTTGAATTAATTTCTTTAGGGTGAGGGTATTGGAACACTGAAACGAAATAAATCCTCGAGAAGAATGGAAGTTAAATGAAAAACTTGAAACGGAAGGGCAGGCACGCAAGAACGAGAGTGAAGCGCCATCAAGTGTTCTGGCAATGTTCTGGACTGTGGAGCGGAGTTAACGACCTTGGAGGTAGGATTTCGAGGGTAAAAGTATCCTCACTTAAAGAAGGGAAAACTTTAGGGTTGAGACTCGAGTGGAGGGAGAAAGAGATTGGCCATGAATTTATTATACGGGCAGGCGTCGCACGGATCACAGGATTTAAGGGAAAAAAATAGAAAATGGATAGGCCTTTTTTCAAATTGGAGGCTTTCGAGAAGTCGGTGAAGAGAAGTTGGGAAAAAATTAACCCGATAAAAAGGAGAAGATAAAGGAAAAAGTTTTATATTCTAGGAGAGAGAGAGAGAGAGAGGGAGGGAGGGAGAGGAAGTTAGCTAATTCAAACGGAAAGGATGAAGTGGATTGAGAAGTTAATTGAGGTGTCCTGGAGGCTGTGGTACCCCCCTCCATTTCCGGTGAACTCCTAACAAACCATCGCTTAGCAGGATGCGCTATGCCTTAAGTGTTTGATTAACGACTGGAGGGTCTTCAGTTCGAGTCCCGAATGATGCCTTTGAGCTAGAAGCCTATCAACATCCAAGTGGTGATAATTCTCAAATTATGTAATTTTTCAATGGGGATCCGAATGGTGACATGGGTTAAGGAACTAACACTTCCTCTTTTTATTATTACTTTGGGTGGATTGCGCAAGTTGCGAGAGTAGGAACCAAACCAATGCACACATGTTTGTAGACCACAAACAAAATTACCTTTAGAAGCACTCCTGGTGACATGTGGAAGTACGCGTAACATTCCCCCTCAACACGTTTGTCGTGTTACATTCATCCATTGTATTCTGAGAAGCGGAAGTATGGAGACGTGTTATAGTGCCATGCCAACGCGAGTTAACTTTTCTTTTTCTCAAATCCAGGACTTGACAGCTACCTTCACCTCATCGTCCAAGGTCCAATGATTACCCCGGAGTTAAGGAAAAAAAATAAAAATAGCAAGGTGCAAGATCGGGGAAATAAGGAGGGCGTGGAATCGGTTAAAAACGGCGTTTGGACCCAATCCACCACGCCAAAAAATGGCGTGGTGGACCCATCGTGCACAGATTTTACGGTATCCCAATTGTTCATTAATGAAGCCGAAACGTTCCACATTGGATATTCCAATATGGTTTGTGATACGCTTTTGAGTGATTCGCCAGTGATTTTTTGAACAAAATCTTCGACGAGTTTGCTATGTTTATCGTCTGTGGCAGCGATCGGACGTCCGCTGCGTGTTTCCTCAACAATTATGGCTTTTCCAGTCTCATAACCACGAAATTTTACTATCCATCGATTAACAGTAGAGCTATCAACAGCATCGTCACCATAAACAGCCTTTAAACGGCGATGACTCTAAGTAGGAGTCACTTTTTCAGCAGCTAAAAACTTCGATAATAGCACGCTGTTTAACTCGCGATGACATAGCACTAGAACACGTCTCCATACTTCCGCTTCTCAAAATACACCGGATGAATGTAAGGCCCAAAAACGTACGCATGTGTGTTGAGGGGGAATGTAACTTCCACATGCCACCAAGGAGTGCTTCAGAAGGCCATTTTGTTTTTGGTCTACAAGCATGTGTGTATTAATTTGCAACCTACCATCTGGCGAACCATAAATGCTGAATGTGCAGGTGCATTGTCATGGTGAAGGATCCATCCATCATGTTCGGTTCAATTAGTAGTGTGCACTGTTGATTTTCCTAAATTCAGTTCATTAGCTATCATTTGGACAGTTTTTCGACGACTGTTAAAGACAAGGGACCGCACACAATCAATGTTTGGTCATCAACACAGGTGGTTGAAGATTATCCCAGTCTTACATCATCCGTGGCGTCTAGTCGGCCATCTTTAAAACTCTAAATCCACTTGAAGACGGATGTTTTCTGCAGAGTACTTTCGCCGTAAACTGCTGTCATCATTTTTGTAATTTCTTGATAACTTTTACCGCACTTCACCAAATAAATTGATGTCGATTCGTTGCTCTGTAATTTAGCCATTTTCATTTTCGACTAACAGTAAAAACAAGGACAAGAGAAACTAATATATCTGGCACCATACGCACAGCTCGACGATCAGCCAAGCACAGACGGTTCATTGGGTCTCTGGCTACCAGCTCTTTATTCGCGGCCTTTTAGAAAAAGAGAAGGTATTGTCTAGTTGCAACAAGTAGTGAAATATATGTTCTGAATATCATTCAAAATTATGGCCAACTGCAAATTAAAGCAGTGAACGTAATTGTGGTTAGGCTGTAGCTCTAGGTTTAAGCCTGAGACATTTAACCAAGGATTCACTTAATTTATCCACTTGCTCATTCGCACCAAATTTACTAGTTAGGGGTATGTTTCGGACGGTCCCTAACCACTAATTACTTCTAAGTATTTTGAGAACTTCCTCCTTCTTTACACTATATTATTTCCTTCAACGTTTCTTCGCAACTTCTATCTGCCTTTATCTGCTGTCTGAAAACACTACCATACTTTACACATATTGCCTAACATTCTTTCTTCTACGTATCACGGCCGCCAACAATCCACCTACAATCCACCATCTTTCAATATTTTTAACCTAAAACCACCCTTTCTGCCTTGTACGGATTTACCCTAACAATTTCCCCTCTTCCCCCAACATGTTTAAAACCACGCCATATTTGTTCCTTGGTCCAACATATTTTCTCCTTCTCCGCCACACACGCATCTCAATAGACCCTTCGCTCGTCCTCTTATGTCCTCGAAGACCAAACTTCCGATCCATATAAATTAAATTATTCACTAAATAAAATTTCCTCCCCAAATTAAAGTGTTCACTAAACCTCTCTTCACCCTTGTTTCTCATTGTGCCGGCCATCAATTCCCTTCCTCTTCCTGCAAATGCCTCTTTCGCTACCGTAATTCCTCTTCTAATACCCTCAATTACATTGGCCCTTTCCCTCTCAATGCCTAAATACATCAGCTTCCAGATCCGTTTATGCCCTGCTATTTTTAACTTGGCTTTTCTAATTGTCGATGATATCATTAATTTTATTTTCTTCCCATAGATCTCGCCTTGCTCCCAAAAGGCACTCATAATCTATCTGTTACGAGATCAAAGTGAAGACTTTGGATTATAGACCTGGAAAATATTGAGGAGAATAACAGTTCCCGAAAAAGAATTAAGAATTATCCTGGAGTTCCAAAAATGTAGAAGAATGGTGAAGGAATATGGAAGAATTTTACCATAAATTATTCTCTCGTTGTTCTAGCTACGACCTTCATGCATTAAATTAAATTGAAAATGTATAAAAATGAATGGAGTACCTAGACCTATACGTGTCAGTACGTTGATAACTTTCGGTATCAGTCTAGGAATTAAATGGTGCATAGTATTACAGTGTTTAGAGCACTGAGATACTGAGCGAAAGGGCCCGGGTCCAGTTCCGGAAGATGCTTCTAGTACACCTACAAGGCTTCTGCACTTGCGGCTTTTCCACGACTCGAAGGCTCCCTGGTAGGCGGAAGATCTTCCTTAAGGGTACAAGCTTCTTTGACGGCTTCACTTAGGGTCAAACCACGGTGGTGGTGTATTTTGACGGATGATGGATTTCACTTTTATGGGAATACTATAATAGTCTGCTGATGGAAATTCGGGACTGTTAGGGGGTTGGGGAATTGTCGTGATGCCATATGCAGAAGGTCTTCGCAAGAAGACAGACACTCGACCTTGCTCTCTTGGTCATCCGTCCGTTAGACCTTTGGGAGGACGCGTTTAGCACAGATCTTTCGCATCGCCCAATTTACAGTGATATAATGGTGTGTGCACTGTCTTAAATCAATGCTAATACACGATTTTACACACACTTAACAACCAACGGTCTGAATTCAGCACACGTCGCACGTTGTCGTCCGTTCTTGACGTCGACGGTCGTCCAGCGCGTGGCTCGTTCTCCACATTCTATCGGCCATCTTTGAAAAACTTGTTCTGCTTAAAAACTGCAGCTTCATTCTTTCATTCTTGAACCCTTGGCAAATCATGCCCAATGTCTTCGCGCCCAGTTTTCCCAGTTCAACACAAAACTGATGGAGTGGCGCTGTTGCTGCATTTTGCGCTTGTCACTCGACAGGAACCCACTAAAATACGATCCAGCCTGAGCGAATGCTCGCAGGCTATTGGCGCATAGCTTGTGCTGAAGGTCAACCCCCCCCCCACCGAGCCCGCGCAATGCGAGTGATGTGCAGTAAAGTCAGGTTTAAGCTATTTCCGGAACTGTTTATAACAGCCTCGTAGTGTGCACATGAACCCCAAGCATAACTCCAAGCCGTTCGATTTCTCTGTCTGCCGAATCTTCCTCCTGGGAAACAAAATGTTGTCGCAGATGCCATTAGAATCAGGATCTCCTTTCATTGCCCTTTGAGGGTCGCTCTCGCGATAACTCCACATTTGGAGAGATTGTACTTTTGCACACATATAAGCGGGGTTTGGCCCGAAATACTTCTCTTTAACGTACCCTGCGAGGCGTAATTGATCGAAGGGCACTTCCCTTATGCTAATCTCCGAGTACACGAGAATACGTTTCGTTACTTGACCTATTTCCACGCCCTATTGTTAAGCGCACGCCTCCGATCTTACTTTCCCACCGCCTTTTAATGAATCGATTTGTCAGTTTCGTCCTCCGCGACTCCAAAACGTGAAAATATCCATCTACAGTCACCTCTAACCTCGTCGGCAAGACCACCCAGGAAAGGCGAGCAAAAGGAAGGTTTCCTTCCTTCGTTCCTTCCTTGAAATTTAAGGAATCGTTCTCAGGCATCTTAGCTTGATGGATGGGGCCGACGAATGGCTTCATTGCCTGATTAGCTTTTCTTTTAGTGGTTCTCATTGGCTTTCTTTCTTGTTTGACCCTTCGTGTGACAATGAGATTCACTAAGAAATGACCTCGAAACCTTTGGCAGTTTTCAGCAAATATTTTTCACTTGGCATTGAACAATAAGTCTCCCATTTTTGACATTGTCGAAACGTTTTCATATTGATAATTCATTAAAATATTTATTATTTGTATTGTTATTATATTTATATGTATCATTATTAGGACAAAAGCACAGAAAGAGACAAGAAAGAAAATAAACTCACTAGTTTTCAGATTTTCGGTGGTACAAGGCACCTTCCTCTAGTAAGAGAACCTTCCTTCTCTTCCTCGAGAAAGGTGGCTTAAAAATTATTGGTTTGGATTTAAATTAGGAATTCCAGGAAGACGGAATGAGTTGGGATCGGGTTGAGATGTCATACCATTCAAATTTTATAAGTTACGGATATTTTCTTCTGAGTGATAAAATCTTGTCGCTATAAATACGACAAAGGAGAATGTAACTTAAAGTGAGGGTTTACGTCAGATAGAAGTTGGTAATAAAAGACTTAATATTAGCAGATAATATTCCATTTATTTGTACATTCGTCCTTTTTCTGCCACTTTCCCATTGTTTTTTTATGTTTAGAGATCCATAAACTCTTATTCACTATTTTATACATAGCAATTAGAAGCCATTAGTGACACTAATTTAAGAGCAGTTATTTCTATATACAAGGGCTGTCCAGAAAGTAATTTAGGTTTTGAAAATTAAAATATTGACACAGTGAAAACACAAGGTATATATATAATACATATATATATAATTTTTTATAAATAAATAAATAAATATATATATATATTATATTACATAAAATTATAATATTAATATTATTATTACATGTAATATATATTACATTTGAAAAACACATTCTTAAACTATTTTCCTACATATTCGCCAATGAAATTGAGGCATTTCTCATAACGATACACAAGCTTTTTAATGCTTAGGCCAACCACTGCGGTCCTCGTCGTGAACCTTGGTGCTGTGTCCATTTCTAAACTGAATGCACCAATGCCTCACTCCGCCTTCACTCGTTATTCCGCCTACGTCTACACTTCACAAAGTTGCTCTATGAATTTCAATCGACTTGTGTTAGTTTTCTGCCAGTAAACAACCTATTCAAAGATCTCGCGTTGTGATTTTCAATTGCAGTGCATTCCATTTGAACAGTTCGCAGAGTGAACAAAGTATAGAAGAACCACAGTCTGCCTGCACACAACCAAAGCAGGATGCCAAGTGAGTGTATATGGACGTTTATAGACACCAAGATGGTGGGCTCTAGCCCTACTCACCACCACCACTCTAGTCCGACACGTAAGTCACTTTCTGGTCAATGTCTTTCGTAAAACAAAGAAGTCGATATTAAAACAATGAGCCCGATATCAATTTTCAATGTTTTTCAAACAGCTTCCAATGACCACATTACTTAAATTTAAAAAATGGTATGGGTCAATCCTTTTGGTTTGCTACGTGAACGTTGCTAAGGTCGCCATTTTGTAAACATTACCAACATTTAGTTTTACCGCTAAATTGCCGCAAATAGTTATCAGATACGGCGTAAAAAGTTTACGGTAGTAAACGTCACCGCTATGACGCCGCAGTATCGCCAATCGATTATCGATAAAGGACTTTGCAGTAATGGCGGTGAACTTTGTGATTCGTGAGAATAAAATGTTTGTTTAGTTCCCGCTATGTTTTTTCCGCTAATTTCGAATTTTGATCTTGTTTTGTTTGTTCGTTTTCTTGATTTTGTTTGTTTGTTTACCTCCCTTTCCGCCAGGGGCGGGGGTGCTGCACGCGAATCAACGAAAGGAAACCAAGGCGAACTCCTAGTCCACCTCACGCGAGGGAAAACTGTTCACTGCAACATTAATAGGAGGCGAGCTGACTTAAGGAGGATTTTATGACGCCATTTGGAGGGAGGAGTTCTCTGCTCTAGGGGGCCATTGCACGCCCCGATTCTCTTTTCTTTTTCTTTCTTCACGAGGAAGGCTATTATGCAGGGGGCAGTAATAGACGCCCTTACGTCTCTCTAAGTTCCCGTCCCAGGTTTTTGACCCGCCCGCACCAGGTAATATCCACAAACAATGGTTTAAGACCAATAAAATAAAATGTTTGTTTGACGTGGCAAATCTGCTTAAGCATCGAGAGCGAGGTAGCCATGATGGATACCACTCTGACGTGAGCTTAAAATGCCAAATCGCACCCAAAAAAGGT
The DNA here is from genome assembly GCA_037158775.1 of Hetaerina titia. Classification (NCBI taxonomy): domain Eukaryota; kingdom Metazoa; phylum Arthropoda; class Insecta; order Odonata; family Calopterygidae; genus Hetaerina; species Hetaerina titia. The sequence goes on along the minus strand of CM073773.1, from coordinate 113,148,946 downwards.
TTCCACCTTTCTCTATCCCCCAACAAAACCAAATGACAGAATGTATAAAATTATTTTGCCATTCTAAGGCGAAGAAATACCAGTCTTACACTCCAGATGACAGAGTACGAAATAATTTACGTTGGAAGAAAACAATAACACACATGAAAGTAATCAACATCCTCTTAATTTATTTCAATTGGGAGAAATTGCGCCGGTATATCGATTGATTGCCTTCGTAGGTTGTTCGTCAGGCAATACACAGGTAAAGCGAACTGCAGGTGAATAAAGCGACAATAAGGCGATATGAAGACAAAGTACGCTTTCGCTTAGGTGCGCTATTGCAACCGATTGCCCCTATTCTTTGGCCAGGAAATGGCGTCAGGGGATCAGTGTAAACAGTAGGTAAAGCAATCATATAACCTCACAAATATTTCAGTCTAATTACGTATCCTCGATACCTCGAGTGGTTGAAGCATCAGCCCGGGATGTTGAAAGATCCGGTGTTCAAGTCCCGGTCAAGGAAATATTTTTGCACTTGTAATCGGCTCGAATACGATATACGAGTATAAAGATATATTATATAAAAACATATATGCATAACATTTGGACGGAACAATAGAACAGAAAATAAAATAGACAGCACGTAAAAGGGCAATCACATTGTAGATTGTTTGAGCTTTCGGCCTACTCCGAGGCCTTCTTCAGGATGAGAGCTCGCGTAGTGTAGATATTGCTGATGATTAGTGGCTTTGATATGTCCTGAAGAGGTAAATATGTTATTGTGAAGTGATATATCTGTGTCAAGAAAGGTGATGGTGGAGTCTGAAATGGAAGAAGTGAATTTAACAGTGAAAGAAGAGTTTAAGGCCGATAAGAAATTGTCAAGAGAATCAGAGCCGTGTGTCCAGAGCATAAAAATGTCGTCACTGTAGCGGACCCAGAAAAGAGGTTGGAAGGGTTACTGTGAAAGGAATTCTCTTCAAGGTGTCCCATGAAGAGATTAGCGTTGGACGGCGCCATTCTCGTTCCCATTTTTGGTTTGTAGATAAAAACAATTCCTAACTCTATCTCTACCCGCGGACATCGGATTTGCAACACCACAGCTACCCTAAACAAACACCTCCACAATCTACACCATGCAATCCACAAACGCGGTACCCAGAAAAGCTCCTACAGGATAAAATCTACCGCTCCACCCGACCACACACACCACAGAATAACAACCCCACATCTGACGCAGGACTCAACCTTTGCACAACCTATTTCCCCGGATCCCACAGACTGAAAACCCTTCTTAAAGAACTTTATCCTATTTTACACGACAATGACGCAACCTCATCCTTATTGCCCCAACGTCCCTCTGCCACTTACAGACGACCAGCCAATCTCAGAAACCCTCTGAGATCCACCAACCCTTTGGCGCCCAGGCCTGATAAATCTCCCACCTGCAACCGCCCCCAAAGTAAAACATGCCAGCTGATCAGATCTGCTTCCCTCTCTCCACATCCTCCCGTTCCCACGCTAATTGCCTCTCGAAAAATATTATCTATCTTTTGTCGTGCAAACAATACACTTCTTTTTACAAAGGCGAATGAATTACCCTTTTATCCATCCGAATGAACAATCACCGCTACTCATGTAATTCTGCTTCACTCTCTTCTCTTCCTATCCCTTTACACGCAAGCTCACACAACCTATCATTTGACGAATGCCTTTCCCTAACAATTCTAGAATCCCTACCCGATTCAGGCACTACATAGAGGTGAGAACTCGCGAATCCGCATACATCCTATATTTCCGATCCTTTAAAATTCCCACCCTTAACCGCCAGCTTTAATTCCCCTCCCTGAATTCCCTGCCTGCACCTTACCCTCTTTATTCCCTCCCCGTACACCATTCCGCGCCGAAGACCTATCAGTCTGACTTGAAGAAGGCCTCGGAGTAGACCGAAAGCTTAAACAATCTACAATGTGAGTGTTCTTTTACGTGTTATCTGTTTTATTTTTTGTTATATTGGCCGCCCAAATGTTTTATATATATATACATATATATATATATTATTTATTATTAGGTAATCTACCGTTTAAGGTAGGTTTTTGGATGGACACATCTATCAAATAAACATTTTGTGACTCCCCACCTATCAAACTAATCTATATCAGGTCCCTCTTCATCTCGGTGTACTTCTTTCCTCCCTTCATCCCGTCCAACATCCCTATCCTGTTCCTGCCCTTACCTCGCTTGCCCAACATTCTCCCCTCTAGTACCTTCTTCAACATTCCACTACCGCTCAATACGCCTTACGTCCATTTTTCCTGCCTCCATACGATTTCTCTCAACAAACCCCTCTCCTCACCCACCACCTCTAGTACTTCCTCGTTGTTTTCCTTTCGGTCCATTTCACCTTCTCCATTCTTCTCCACACCCACATTTCAAAAGCCTCCAATCTACGTCTATCCTCCTGCTTCAGCGACCACATTTCCCTGCCGTACATAGCTACGCTCCATATCAGCGTTTTTACGAGTCTATTCTTAATCTCCCTACTCAACGTCCGCGTCATCAACTCCCTCCTCCTTGAGAAAGCCTCCTTGCCTAGCGCAATTCTTCTCCTTACGTCCCTACCACTTTGACCGTATTGGTCCAAAACACTTCCGAGATATGTAAACTGTTCTACCTGCTCTATTCTTTCCCCGCCTATTTTAATATTTAGCTTAGCCTTTTTCTTTCTGGAAAATTGCATAACCTTTGTTTTATTAATATTGATTCTCATCCCATATTTATCACACTGAACCTCCAATTCACTCAGCAGTGCTTGCAACCCCTTGGCTGACCGAGCAACTAATGCTTGGTCATCAGCAACCATAACCGATTTTACGAATTCCCATTTGACTTTCACTCCCACCTCCAGTTCTCCCCACGCCTCTTTAATAATTTCATCCACATATACGTTGAAGAGCACCGGTGACAATGGGCAACACTGCCTTACCCCTCTTCCTAACACTGCCCATCCCGACTCTCCGTTCCCCACTCTCACCTGAGCAGTCTGAGACATGTACAGCTTGCGGATCAGTCTCCTGTCCCTCCAATCCATTCCTATTTTCTGCAATACACGCATTAATTTTTCCAAATTCAATCTTTCAAACGCTTTTTCGAAATCTACAAAACAGGCAAAAACGTCCTGGTTGTATTCTATATTCCTCTCAATTAGTGATCATATTACTGCAATGGCATCACGCGTACCTCTTCCCTTGCTAAACCCAAACTGATCATCCCCTAAGTAATCATTTGCCTTACTCTCTATCCTTTTGTTGATGATCCTGAGAATAACTTTAGCTGCGTGGGATATCAAACTTATTGTTCTCTAATCCTCACATGATATAGACTTTGCCTTTTTTGGAATAGGAACTAAAACCGATCACACAAAATCTTCCGGCCAGATTCATTCTTCATAGATACTACGAATCAGTCCATATAGGGCCTTCTTCCCGCATTTTCCTAAACATTTCAACAGTTCTACAGGTATGTTTTCCACCCCCACGGCCTTATTTGCTTTCATCTCCTTTAATGCCCTTTCTATTTCATCATCGAGTATGCCTGGACCTAAGCTATCTTCTTCTACGTCATGTTTCTTTTCTATGTCTAACCTTGTCGGCCTAAGTTCTCTACAATACAGTGTTTCTATATATTCCTTCCATCTCTCTTGGATTTTTTCAGGTTCAACTGTTATCTTACCCCACTTATCTTTAACTGTTAGCACAGATCTTGCCTTCTTACTTCCCGATAATAACTTAACCTTGCTGTATAGAGCACCAATTTCACCCTTCTTCTGTAAACTTTCCATATCCTCGCATTGTGTTTTCCACCATTCTTCTTTTGCTTTATTTGTGGCCCTTCTCAATATATATTTAACTCTTTGTACTTTATTTTGCCTAACTCTGTGTTTACATTCTTCCATCTTCTTCTCTCATCCATCTTTGCAATCATCTCATCCGTTACCCATGGTTTCCTTATTCTTTTCCCGTTAATGGTTCCTATAGTGTCTTTTTCTGCTTCCGATATCCCTTGTTTGATACATTCCCATTTTTCTTCGATTGTACTCAGTTCTTTACCGTCGTCCATCATTTTCTCTACAGCCTGCTGATACTCCTTCCTCGTTAATCCATTTAATGCTTCTACATTCCATTTCCTAACCCGCCGCCCTTGCCTTATCTTCTTGAAACGGACGTTGCATTTCATAACAACTAAATTGTGGTCAGAGTCCGCATCCGCTCCTGGGAAACTGTGCGAATTTATCACACTGTTCCTGGAACTGTGCGAATTTATCACTCTGTTCCTAAACCTGTGCCTATCCATAATATAATCTAACTGATACCTTTCTGAGTCACCTGGCATTTTCCATTTATACCTTCGCCTTTTGTGATGTCTAGACCATGTGTTGGTGATGACTAACCCCTGTCTCCTGCAGAATTCAATCGCTTTCTCCCCGCGTTCATTCCTCGTGCCTAACCCATAGTCCCCCACCTCACCACCCTCTCTTCCTTCGCCTACCGTCGCATTCCAATCCCCCATCACTATCACATGTTTCCCTGCAAGAACACGCGCAATTATATCCTCTAAGTCATCGTACATCCTATCGACTTCTTCCCCCTTATGGTTGCTCGGTGGCATGTATACCTGGACAATGACCAAGTTTGTCGGATCTGTCGATTGCGCAATGTTGACTACGCTTCTTCCTACCCCTTTATTTAATATTATGGCAACCCCCCGTTGGCTCTCGTCCCCGCCGCTGTACATCACTCTATAATTGTCACTCCAGTAATCCCCGCTATCCTTCCATGTCACCTCGCAGAGACCTAAAACATCTATATTACCTCTTTCCATCTCTCTCTTAATATTTTCTAATTTTCCTGTCCTCAACATTATCCTGACGTTCCATGTTCCTATTATAACTACTTTCGTCGTCTTCTGAGTCTTCTGTCCTGCGGCTGTTATTTCTTCCCTGCAAGGGTTTCGTGGAATGACGACCGCGGAAGCCTTGCCTCCCCCGCTGCCGGGCACGACACACGGCCCCTTGGGCCGAGTCCCGCAGTTGCCAGGATTCAATTTCTGTTTTGCGTCCATCATTATTTTCCTGGGAATGATAATTGAGGTTGTTTCCCGTTGCCTTCCTCAATACTGTTTATAACGTGACACCATCACTTAATGGCCGCCCCACTGGGGTCAGACGCCATTGCAGCCGCCTCACTGAGGAACAGACGCTGCGTGGACTACCTTTCGTCTGGCTCCTAACCTTCGACCTATCTGGCATGGGTGACCTTTCCAGGAGTAATTATTATTACTCCCGCCAGCACAGCTCTAGGGGTCATCGGAACACACAAGCCCTTCCACCACAACAAGGTTGTAGTCCATGAGAGGGATGTATATATATACATATGTGTGTATATATACATATGTATACATATATGTATATATATGTATGTATATATATGTATGTATTTACTTATATACGAGGGTGGTCCGGAGCATTTCCGATCTTTATGTACTACCTTGATCAAAAAGTTCCCGGAATTTATTCAGAAAATTAAAAATACAAGTTTATTCATCTAAATCTATATTGTCCCCTTCAAAGTAATCCCCATCGACTGCAACACACTTATGCCAGCGCTTGATCCAATCCTCGAAACATTTTTTATATTCGGTTGTCGGTATGTCCATCAGTGCTTCCTGCGATTTTTCCATTACTTCCTCTCGGCTGCTAAAACGCGTTCCCCGTAATGGTTTTTTAACTCGATTGAACAGAAAGAAGTCACAGCGAGCCAAATCAGGTGAATTCGGTGGCTGTTGGATGGTATTTGTTGCATTTTTCGTCAAAAAATTACGAATAATGATAGCACTGTGCGACGGTCTTGACGCACTGTGCGACGATTTCTGGTCTCTTTCGGCGAATTGCTTCACGCAAACGTCTCATAACGCCCAAATAATACTCTTTGTTTACTGTCTGGCCTTCTGGCAAAAATTCATGATGCACTACACCGTTGTAATCCATGAAAACCGTCAGCATTGCCTTCTTTTTTGACTGAAAACGACGTGGTTTTTTTGGTCTCGGCTCATTTGGTGAACGCCATTCACTTGCCTGATGTCTGGATTGCGTGTCGTACTCATAAACCCACGTCTCGTCTCCAGTAATGATCCTTTTGATGAATGTGGGATCGGATTCATCCTCGCAAATCATGTCTTTTGCGACGTCAACACGGTCTCTTTTTTGCATGAAATTGAGGTCTTTTGGCACCAACTTTGCTGCTACACGACGGAAACCCAAATCATTAACCACAATGTCTTGGGCGGATCCATAGGCAATGTTCAAGTCCTCCGCTATTTCTCTGATGGTTAATTTGCGGTTATTGACCAACATTTCTTTTACTTTATCAATTTTTTCACCGACTTTCGATGTCGATGGTCTGCCACTGCGTTCATCATCTTCGATTGATCGATAGTATATATGTGTGTTTGCGTGTACGCGGGCGTGTGGTATACGTATATCCACATCCACACACTCTCACATTATTGTGTTTAGAGACAATACGTACAGGAAGAAAAATATTGCTCTACGCAAAGAACCTTTTCCAAGGAGGAGGGGATTTATGACAAAGATGTCAAGTAAGGATATTAGAAAATGATTAGTGAAAACTTTGATATGGAGCGTAGTTATGTACGGCGCGAAAAATGATCACTGAAGCAGGAGGATAGACGTAGATTGGAGGCTGTCGTGGATAAGTGGTTGTGATAAGGACGGAGAAGGTAAATTGGACCGAAAGGAAAACACATATGAGGATATATGATGAGCGAGATGAGGGTATGGTTAGATATATTATAAGAAGACTGGAAAAATAGATGAAAAGCTTTTTAATTAGCATTGGAATGATGAAGACTGCAATAATCTTATATATGGGGATGAACTATAGGCAAACGATGAAGGCGTAGATATAAGACAGGCAAGTGGAGCTAAGTGAAGAGAGGAAGGAAGGAGCATTGAAGAGGAGATAATTGCAATGTCGGATGGCACACTGTGTTTTCTTAGGAGATGTAAGGGAATGTTGCGTATTTTATCTCCATCCAAATACTATTTAACCTATTAAATGTCGTTATTAATTAATTAAAAATACATAAATACTAATATGTAAATATAATTATATATGTATTTATATAATTATATATTTTGTATATATAATAATAATAATAATAAGTGTCTTTATTGGGGCGAGATTGAGACTGAGATAGTCCCTTCTTCCACCTAACCCCTCGTCAAGTTACATATACATATATAGTTTAAAATATCATTTACATAAAATGTGAGAAACACTTGAAATTATGCAGGAAAGCACCCACACAGGAAGGGGGGTGTGAAAACCTGCGAAATCCTACTGAGATATAGCTAATGTTTTACTACAAGAAGTGTTTCTATATATACATTTTAAATTAAAAATTAAAATATAAAGGGAGTAATAAAATAAATGCAAATGAAATTACAGACAAATAATATATAAATAAAAACTGTAAAATATAAGTAATGTAGACAAATATAATAAAAGAAGAAGAATTTTACAAAATAAAAAAAATAAAAATAACGTCTTGTATTGTTTAAAAACGTGCGTCTTGTCATTTCGATTGTTGGGTTGTGAGCATTGTCTTGTATAGTGCCCTTTTAAACGATGACAATGAGAGTGCGTGTATTGAGGTTAATTTGATGTTGTTCCATTCCCGGCAGGCAGTAACAGTGAATGAATTGTTGAATATGGCTGTTCGGTGATGAGGAATGACGAGTTTGTGGCTTCCCCGGGTGTATGTAGTGTGTACTGTGTCGAGACTACGAAAATCAGCTGTAAGATATAATGGCGTTTTTGTATTCAGTACTTGATATAGAAGGGTTAGTGTGTGCAGGAGGCGACGAGAGTCATGTTTTAGCCAACATAGTTTATTTATATAATTAGTTATGTGGTCGGAAATTTGTAAATTAAATATGAACCTAATGCATGAATTGAGGGAACGCTGAAGTTTTAATGAAAGCTCTTGGGAAAGGTCTTGATATGCTACATCAGCATAATCGAAGTGCGGTAGTATTAGGGTGGACACTAACTGTTTCTTTAAAGATGTGGGTATCACGTGTTTCAGCTTTAGCAGAGGAAATAAAGACTTGTTGACTGATTTACATATTTTAGTTACGTGATATGACCAGGAGAGCTTTTCATCTATCATTAAACCTAGGTTTCTGACCACCTCACGATAGGGGATGGGTACATCTGCGATATGTAAAGTCGGCAATTGATCTTTATCTATAGATGCTAACATTCTTGGATAACCAATTATAATTGCTTGTGACTTGCTAAGATTTATGCTTAAGAAATTAGTTTTGCTCCAGTTGTTGAGATGTGAAAGATCATTGTTAATATGCCGCAGGCTGTTTTGCAAGTTACTAATGTCAGAGTGTAAGTAGATTTGCAAATCGTCCGCGTAGAGGTGATATTTGCATTTTTGAAGTATAGAGGGACAGTCATTAATGTATAAGGAAAATAGCAGGGGGCCGAGAATAGAGCCTTGGGGAGCACCTCTTGATACGTTTGCCCACGAAGAGCATGAGTCGGAGTTGATTACTTTCTGCTGCCGATCAGAAAGATATGATGTAATCCAGTTAATAGCAGAGGGAGAAAAGCCCATGCACTTAATTTTTGCTGCGAGGATATCCTTATCTAATGAGTCAAAAGCTTTGCTAAAGTCTAGGAGAACTAGTACTGATACCTCCTTCTTGTCCATTGAGCGTCGTATATCATCAGTTATTTTGACTAATGCAGTAGTGGTGCTATGTCCATTACGAAAACCAGATTGGTATGGGTCAAGAATATTATTGTGCTGTAGAAAATCAGCCATTTGCTCATGTACAAGTTTTTCGAAGGCTTTAGAGAGGATTGGGAGAAAGGAGATCGGGCGGTAATCTTTTTCTTCTTGAGAAGTGGTCTTTTTGGGGATTGGTTTAATCAGGGCACATTTCCATTGGTTGGGAAATCGTTCTTGTGAGAAAGATGAATTGAAGATGTTAGTGATGTAAGGCAGTATTATTGGGATTAATTTGTTGATAAAATCAAGAGGGAGTCCATCCGAACCTTGCGCCTTAGACTTGATTCGTCTAATGGAAGAGTATACTTGTATTTGGGTTACAGGAGTGAATTTGAATTCTTCAGTGGCATTGCTCATATTTCCTGCTCTTGAATGGTACATCTTTAAGGTTTGATCTTTAATTTCGTGTACAATTGTGTTAGGTGGTTGTGAGAATCTATCATTCAATGCATCGAGAGACAAATGCGCGGGAAGAATAAGGTCTTTAGTTTTACCAATGCCATTCGACTTAAGTTTTTTCCATAGATCAGTTGGTGAGTTTTTGGGTTTTGTGGCAGACTGGAAAAAATTTATTTTGGCATTTCTTACTTTCTGTTTAGTTTTGTTTCTGAGATACTTATATCTATTAAATGCGTCGGGATCGTGGGTTTTTTTGAAAATTCTAAAGACTGAATCACGCGCTGCCATCGATTGTTTAATATCTAAGTTTAACCATGGTGCATTTGGTTTAGAGATTCGAATTACTTTCTCAGGTGCAAATTTTTTTAGGAGATACATTAACAGGATATTTAGGATTTCAACCTTATCATCTACATTCTCTGTGTGTTCGATGAAAGACCATGGGAGTGCGTGTGCTTCGGATATCAATTCATCGTCATTAACCATCGTTAGATTGCGTCGACGTATGAACGTCTGCTTAAATTTGGGAGCTTTAACTGAGTAATGTAATGTAAATGTATATATAGTAATGTAAATGAAGCATTAGTTTTAGCCATAGAGGGGTAAGGCAGGGTTGCCCATTATCACCGGTGCTGTTCAACGTATATTTGGAGGAAATGATTAAAGAGGCTTGAGAAGAACTGGAGTTAGGTTTGCAGATGACCAAGCATTAGTTGCTCAGTCAGCCAAGGGGTTGCAAGCATTGTTGAGTGAATTGGAGGTTCAGTGCGATAAATATGGGATGAGAATCAATATTAATAAAACAAAGGTTATGCGATTTTCCAGAAAGAAAAAGGCTAAGCTAAATATTAAAATAGGCGGGGAAAAAATAGAGCAGGTAGAACAGTTTACGTATCTCGGAAGTGTTTTGGACCAATACTGTCAAAGTGGTAGGGACGTAAGGAGAAGAATTGCGCTAGGCAAGGAGGCTTTCTCAAGGAGGAGGGAGTTGAAGACGGGGACGTTGAGTAGGGATGTTAAGAAAAGACTCGTAAAAACTCTGATATGGAGCGTAGCTATATACGGCGCGGAAACGTGGTCGCTGCAGCAGGAGGATAGAAGTAGATTGGAGGCTTTTGAAATGTGGGTGTGGAGAAGAATGGAGAAGGTGAAATGGACCGAAAGGAAAACAAATGAGGAAGTACTAGAGATGGTGGGTGAGGAGAGGGGTTTGTTGAGAGAAATCGTATGGAGGCAGGAAAAATGGATGAAAGGCGTATTGAGCGGTAGTGGAATGTTGAAGAAGGTAATAGAGGGGAGAATGTTTGGCAAGTGAGGTAAGGGCAGGAACAGGATAGGGATGTTGGACGGGATGAAGGGAGGAAAGAAGTACACCGAGATGAAGAGGGACCTGATATAGATTAGTTTGATAGGTGGGGAGTCACAAAATGTTTATTTGATAGATGTGTCCATCCAAAAACCTACCTTAAACGGTAGATTATCTAATAATAATAAATGTAAATGGACAAGTCGGCACAAACACAGAAACAGAAGCACATAAAATGGGGACTCACTGGGTCTCGAATTTACGGTGGTGCAACCACCTTTCTCAAGAGGAATTAGGAACAGAACTTTCCATTTGCATTATTGTGCACGTCCGTGGGATTTTCAAAAAAGTGACAAAAGTGTTATATATATATTGAAGGTTTTTATACAAAGAATCCGTCATAATTTTTTTCTGATGCATACGTGATGTGCTGAATCCATACCGTCGGTTAAGTGTGCGCATGATTTGGGAAATGCGAAATCTGATCTGCGCTGAACTCATCCTCTCGAAGGCCTTACGGACGGACGACCGAAAGAGCAGAGTCGAGTGTGTCTGCTTGCGAAGACCTTCCGCATATGGCATCGCGACAATTCCCCAACCCCCTTACATTCCCCCCGACTTGGCACTAGCAGACTATTATTAACATTTTTTTCCTGACGTGACTGTTCGTGGCAGCGCGCTCGCACCGGGTAGAGCCAGTCTCACTATCAACACGCGCCCAGCGCCAATCGTCTGCGAGCGTTCAGGCCAAATCATATTTGTAGCGAACCCCTGTCGAGTGACTCGGTGAAAGTGCAAAATGCAGCGATCGATTGAACAGCGGAACGCCATCAAATCTTGTGTTGGACTAGGAAAATCGGGTACGGAAAGTTTGGACACGATTCGCCCAGTGTTCACGGATGAAAGCATATCACAAACTGAAGTTTTTTAAGTGGCAAAAGCTCTTCAAAGATGGCGAAGAAAGTGCGAAGGACGAGCCCGGCACTGGACGACCGTCGACGTCAAGAACCGACGACAACGTGCGACGTTTGCATGTGAAGTGCTGAATACAGACGGTTGTCTGTTAAGTGTGCGCATGATCACATACTGAATATTGGCATTGACATAAGATGGCAGTGACAGTGCACACGCCATTTAAATCACTGACAATTTGGCGATGCGAAATCTCATCTGCGCTAAACTTATCGTCCCGAAGGTCTTATGGACGGGCGACCAAATGAGCAGAGTCGAGTGTGAGTCTGCTTGCGAAGACCTTCTGCATATGGCATCGCGACGATTCCCCAACCCCCTTGAAGTCCCCCAGGCTTGGCACCAGCAGACTATTATTGCTATTCCCTATAAAAGTGAAGTTCACCTTCCCTCAAAGGACACCCCCGTAATGGGACCATAATTGCCGTCAAAGAAGCTTGCACGCTTGTACAATCAAGGGCCTTCCGCCTACCAGGGAGCCTTCAGGTCGTGGAAAAGCCGCTCTCGTGTGTCGACGCTCTCAAAAAAATTATATATATATATATATATTTATACATGTATATAAGTTTAAAAAATATATAAAATATATACACACAAAATGTAAAATTTATTTATATTTCATGACTTCAAAAACTTTTATTTCTGTAAAAATATCTCAGCCTTAATTGGTAAGTTTCCTCTTCACACAAACAACAAATTCACTCAATTGCCCTTCTCTTCCCCTGAACATATTTAAATTATACAAGGAATAAGACCGGTAGAGGTGAGCTCGGCTCCCCGGAACGTCCTGCAATTGCGCCAGACTTGTTCGGTCAAACTCTGAGGAATAATTCCGAGGCATTGTAAGCAACATTTGAAATAAACCTAAAATTCCGATAATTTTAATGCAAACCATGTGTGTGTGTGCGTGCGCGTTGCAAGGCACTCATGAAATCGCATTAGTTCATTAAATCCTTCCAAAAAACACTGCGTATTTTTCACCATCCACTAATATTTGTACAACGTGCCCTATTTGTAGATAAACTAGATTTAGTAAAACGTTTCTATGATTAACTTAGTAGCGTATCCAATGTATTAGAGCAGCTAGGCTGGGAATCACACAATGGAGCGAAGGTTAAATAACACAGATTGAAGCTCTTTTTGCATATGAATTGGAAGGAGGTCTCTTAAGCAGTGATTTGGAAAATGTATTATTACCACCATCGCACAATGTACGGTTGGAGAGATCATGTCAATAAAATTAGAGAGAGTAAGTGTACTAGAGCAGATAGATTAGGATATGTCATTTTTCCATAGGGGATCTGAATAACATTTTCTGACCGCGGTAAGGTGATATTCGGGTCAAAATTATTCTCATGCGTATTCACCCCCTTCCACACACCCTGGTGGTGGCTTGCAGGGTCAAATAAAATAAAATAAGACAATTTCTACGTTACATAGCAGTGTAGTATAATTTTGGCAGTTGCTTTCTCGGAACCCTTCTTCCTAAATACTAAAAAATTGTGCATGGCAACCACGAGCCAAATTTCATAACACACTATCAATGAAGATCGTTTCTCTCTGCACAGTTTTACACAAGCGTTGACAATTAATTTCAATTAATGTACGGATTTAATGCTATTTTTGTCAATAATTCAAGAATAGAATTGGTTAATAGAGTACATTTTAACCCGATCAACATAAAGAGCCAACAAAGAGGCCTTTGATGCCCTTGGATCCTCGCGTAGTCTAGTGCGCGCCACTAATTGATGGCGACGGGACAAGAGTTCGCCATCACGCAGTGAATCACTTAAGCCGATTATGATAGCCGTGAATGGCATCCGCGAGATTTTCAACGCGGTTTAACCCTTTTAAGGCTCCATCTTTACAACCCCGCATTCTAATTCGTCTCTTCAGTCCCCTGATGACTTCATTCGCGACGATCAAAGCCCTAAGCATGGCCCTCGAGGTCGCCGACTGATTGGGCCGAACACGGTTTGCCCTCCGAGAAGACGGAGTTTGGAGGGGACACCGAGCAGCCCTGCAGCGTCCTAATGTACTACACAGAGTGACCGTGACCCTTACAGCATTTTTTAGCAGTGGGGATCTCTGTAATTCTTTTAATTCAGGTCACTTTAATCATTTAACACTGATAAAAAATTACATTTTTTCTGGGCGCTCGTTGTTTGTCTTTTTTATTCAGTACTTTTTTATCAAAGGTAGCCCTATTCCAAGAAACTGCGGGAGATGCCGCAACAGTAACTTTTAAACGGATCCTCTAATATGTATTTTAATGTAATAATTTCAGAGCGTAAAAATCATTCGCCTTGACCGGGATTCCGGAGATCGAGGGATCCGGGTCAAGGTGAATTAAGCAGTCCCGCTACTTAATCACATTACTAATTGCCCAGTGCCGTTCCCCCGTTCAAAATAGACATCCCCCCCTCCTCTGCCAACTAATCCGACGCCAAGCAAACCTTTTACAACATTGTATTAATCCCTCCTCCTCCCAGCCGCCTAATTTATCAATATTACCAATCCTCCTTCTCCGCCTCCAATCATAAATTTTTCGCCCCCCCCCTCTTCCTACCTCAACCAATCCTTTCATTCCTACCTCCTTTTTCCCTACGCCCATGCATATTATTATTAGGTAATCTACCAGTTAAGGTAGGTTTTTGGATGGACACAACTATTAAATAAATATTTTGTGACATCAAACAAAAACACAATCCAGCAACCTAATCTACATCAGGTCCCTCCTTCCATTTATTCCTCGTCCAACATCCCTATCCTATTCCTGCCCTTTCCTCGTTTGCCTAACATTCTCCCCTCTATTACCCTCTTCAAAATCCCACTACCGCTCAATACGCCTTTCATCAATTTTTCCTGCCTCCATACGATTTCTCTCAACAAACCCCTCTCCTCACCCACCATCTCTAGTACTTCCTCATTTGTTTTCCTTTCGGTCCATTTCACCTTCTCCATTCTTCTCCACACCCACATTTCAAAAGCCTCCAATCTACGTTTATCTTCCTGCTTCAGTAACCACGTTTCCGCGCCGTGCATAGTATACATACCTGTATATACTACGCTCCAAATAAAAGTTTTTACGAGTCTTTTGTTAACCTCCCTACTCAACATCCCCGTAGTCAACTCCCTCCTCCTTGAGAAAGCCTCTTTTCCTAGCGCAATTCTTCTCCGTAAGTCCCTACTACTTTGACCGTGCTGGTCCAAAAACTCCCGAGATAAGTAAACTGTTCTACCCGCTCTATTAAAATTAAACTGATGTACCTGCGAAATATACTGTGTTTGCCTTGTATTTTTACTGAATATATCATACCATAACGAAAACTATGTATTAAAATTTTCAATGTGGAAAAGCCTACTTGTTTATTTTTCAATTTCAACGATCTATTTATCGTCTAAAGGCGCCCGTGAGCGTCCTGAAAGTTTTGCGACTTATGCGATTACGACAACAATGTCTAATGTGCATTGACAACGAATAAATAACAATTGATTTCTATTTGTGGATTCAAATGATTTTGCTCGTAGTAAGCACGTTAAATGTTGATTCATATCAGTGGAGCGCTTAGTATGCTAAGCAATTTATTTGCTAAATCCCGAATAACTTGAGTGAGAGTTTTCGACTGCGGATATCAACTAAGACATTGGTTACGTCAATCGGCATGCCATACATCTATATAATTTAAATTGCGTAAGTAGCATTATTTATGAAAGTGTAGTGAATTTCATATTTGTTGGATATATCATTAATGTACCGACTGCAATTAGCCCCTTTCAAGAGCAGACATTGGAGAAAACATAACCAAAGAGAAAACACATCGAACATGATTTTTATAATGAGTATCGCAAAAATGTCGTAAAAATAGATTAATGTCAGATACTGCTCGTTCAATGCCTCGCAAAATGCTTCAAAGGACTTCTTCTTTTGAGAGCGTCGACAGAATTTTTCCCCTTGCGGTTTTTCCACGATTCGAAGACTCCCAGAGGGTAGGCAGAAAGTTCCTTAAGAGTACAAGCGTGCAAGCTTCTTTGATGACACTTAAGGTCCCATGGTGGTGGAGTCCTTTGAGAGAAGGAGGATTTCACTTTTATTTAAGGAATACGAGGAAATAGTCTGCTGGTGCCAAGTCGGGGGTTGTTACTGTTGTGTTGTTGCACTGTTAGGGGGTTGGGGAATCATCGCGATGACGTTCTAGATCTTGGAGCCTCAAGAGATATGAGACCTTCGTGACGAGAGAGGCGCACATCAGAATTCGCATCAGTTATAATTTTCAGTAACAATAATGGTGTGTGCACCGTCACTCTCTTGGACCAACAACAATAATACGATGCCTGCGATCATTCCCACTTGGAACCGACGACGGTCTCAATTCAGCACTTCACAAGCACACATGTAGGAAAACCGATGTTTTTGTTAGCGATATTTTTAATACACAAACCTTGCATTGTCCTTGCGATTGTAATCGGACTGCTCTGCTGGATGGACATTTGCGTTATTGGTTTTTCGCGAATATTAATTCTCTTTCCTCCCTTACTCTGGAAACACACAGAATCTCTATCCCTAATGCATTTTTGCTGGAACCAGGATGTTTCCAATCCTCTACTGGGCGTCTCGCTGCCACGTGAATAACCCCCTTCCGAAAAATCTTTTTTACGATGGGATACATGACCTTGGCTTCATCGCAGGGTCTTATTAGAGAGAGAGAGAGAGAGAAGAATCGAAAACGTCTCAATTCCCGACCGCGATAAGCCACTACCGTATAAATGTATCAAATCATCATCATCATGGATTGGAGGGACAGGAGACTGATCCGCAACCTGTACATGTCTCAGACTGCTCAGGTGCGAGTGGGGAACGGAGAGTCCGAATGGGCAGTGTTAGGAAGAGGTGTAAGGCAGGGTTGCCCATTGTCACCGGTACTGTTCAACGTATATGTGGATGAAATGATTAAAGAGGCATGGGAAGAACTGGAGGTAGGAATGAAAGTCGGAGGGGAATTCGTAAAATCGGTTAGGTTTGCTGATGACCA